>JADRCH010000586.1:68032-79959 GCA_019843965.1 Rhynchomys soricoides | reverse complement strand
GAGAGAGAGAGAGAGAGAGAGAGAGAGAGAGAGAGAGAGAGAGAGAGAGAGAAAGAGAGAGAGAGGAAGAAGAAAAAGGAGGAGAAGGAGGAGAGGGAGGGAGGGAGGAAGGGAGGGAGGGAAAGGGAACAAATAACAAAGTTGGGTGGATAGGGATGTGAGGATGGAGGGGGAGGATCTGAGAGCAGTTGGGGAAAGAATTTAATATTATCAAAATTAAAGACCACTAGATAAATGAAAATTGGAATTACCTCCTAAATCTTATCAGACCACTATGAATTAAAGCTGGATATCAACAACTGAACAACTAACCAAAGAGCATACAGTGTCTGAACCTAGGCCCCCTACACATTTGTAGATGTATGCTTGGTCTTCATGTAGCTACCCTAACATTTCAAGAGGGGGCTGTCTCTGACTCTCTTCCCTGCAACTGAACCCCCGTCCCCTACCTGGACTGCCAGGTGGAGCCTCAGTGGGAAAGGATGTGCTTATCCCTGTTGGGGCCTTGCACTGTCTTTACACTGTAGTCTTCTCATACTGTTACACAGGCAATTGTTCACCAATTTTGCTATTTTTGGACTCATTATTATCAATATATAGACATACAATTGTTTTTTGTGTGGTGATCATGTAAACTTGCTAATTTCTAAATAGCATGTAACAGTATTATTGGATTATTTGGGATTTTTCTATACTGCACCTGTGAAAAAAAGACATTTTCACTTAAATACTATTTGAAAATAGAAACAATCCAAATGTTCATCCAGTGCTGAGGTATAACAAAAAGTGAAAATCATCAGAGCCAGAGGTTACTCAGTCATACAGAAATGGAAGATTGGTATTTGCAATAATGGGCTAGACCTAAAACTAAATACTGTATAATGCCACCCATAATAAATGTCTTAAATAAGTATATTCATAAAACAGGAAGCACATTAATGTTTTCTGAAATAAAGAGAGTGGGTAGGTAGTAAAATGACCATTTATGTATTAAGTTTTCATTTGAGATAACGGAAATACTTTTGGCCTGTGGTGGTGTTTGCCCAGCACAGGGAATGCACTAAAATTCACTGGTTTGTTTATGTCTTAAAGTTAAGATGCTCAAAACAGTTCTCTGTGAATATCAGTTTTATAAAAAGCAATGAGTTGTAAAAATGTTTTAAAAGATGCAGGCTGGAGAGATGGTTCGATGGTTGAGAGCACTGGCTGTTTGAATAGAACACAACAAGACAATTCACAATGTTCTGCTTCACGATCCACTTCCAAGGGATTCAGATCCCTCTTCTGGCTCCCTTCCGTTACCAGGCACAAACACATTTATATACACCCAAGCAAAACTGGCATACACACAAAATAAAACAAATACATTTTAAAAGAAAATTTCTCTACAGGAAATTTTTATTTTCTTGCAAAAATAAAAGAGGTTATATAAGAAAATAGAAACATTCACATTTTAATATTATATCCCCTAGACTTATAGTAAAACCTATAATTTATGTTTATTAGGAAATTGGATAGTAGAGTAGGACATGTGACAGATGGATCATAGATGTATACTGACTAAAAAATAATTTATTGCTGCATCATATAACTTAAAGTTGCTTTTTATCTCTTTCCAAATGCATTTGTATTTTCTTAGATTTCCGAAAAATATAACATTATGTTCCTCAAGGAAATATAAAATTAAAACCAACTACTGACATAATATTTCTATTCTCACTATTGCCATTGTTACCATAAGGTTTAGCATCTAATTATAATTTCATATGAGTGTATACTCTTGAATGTTTGACAAATGTTGACAATGCTTTTATATAACCCTCTACCTGACTATAAAGCTGACTTTACCAAAGCCAGAGCCTAAGTCATCTGTTCCTTTTGATGTGGTTCCTTTCCTGACTTTGGAAATACTGAAAATTCAGTGGTATAATTTTAAATATAGACGTGTAAAAATGAATAAATAAGATAACACATGGGTGTGTACATATTAATGGTGGAAACAATCCATACTAATTGCTTTCAGCAATTTCTTTTCTATTTGTATCCTTTCTCCTTCACTTGTCTTGTCATAATGAATAGGAGGAGGAAGAGTGATATCTTTGTCCTGTTCTGGGTTTTAGTGGTTTTAGCTTTGAGTTTTTCTCCATTTGGCAAGATGGTCCTTGTGGGTTAGATGTATGTTACCTTTATGATGTTGAGATATGCCCCATATTCCTATATTCTCTAGGATTTTTAGAAGGAAGGGGTTATGGATTTTGTCAAAGTATTTTTGGGATGTAATAAAAAGATTATGTGGTTTCTATACTTCAGCTTATTTACAGAGAACATCCCATTTATTGACTTATATATGTCAAAACATCCCTGCTTCTCTAAGATGAAGATGACTTGATCTTGGTGGATGATCTCTTTGATGTGTTTTTGAATTCAGATTGCAAGTGTTTTACAGATAACTCCATGTTTATCAGTGATATTGTGCTTCAGGGTGTGTAACAAAGAAATTATCACAACTTTGTAAAATTTTATAAAAATAGCTTATGTTTACTTTTTCCTCTTATTTCTACACGTCAACAAACTAATGTGTCCTTATTTATAATCCATCCATTCTTTCATGCTCTCCCTTGGTATTGCACCTCACTGGTCTGTGCCTTCATTTCCAGTGTTCTCTTGGGATATGGAACACAGATTTTCTTTTAAAGACTGAGTGCAGTATTAGTTGTCAAGATATGTAGAAGCCCAGGTCCATGCATATGCTTGCACTAGAGGATGACAATGTTTCCTTTTGAACAAGACCCTAAATATCTGACCACGCTGTCTTGATCTTGGTGTTTGGCTGCACAGGAACTAGGTATTGAAGGGCACACAATGGTAGTAGAAGGGTGGTGGCAGGATAGTTTTAAGGCAGCATGACATAGTGGAGAGAGGCTTTGGCTGCCTGTGACTTGGTTATTTTCTCAGGAATACAATTTTGATTCTACTCACCATTTTGATAGCAGAAGCAATCAAAATTTGAGTTGTTAATTCTCAGATCCACAATTGAGTTAAATTTCCCTGATGATTATGAGTATTTATATATTTACCATAATCACATAGAATTGATTGGCCCTTATGTGAAGGAAATCAGGTACAAATCACCCCAAGGAGAAATGAGAAGAGCTAGATAATTGTGTTCGATAGTCAGAATGTTGTTGCTTCTGACCTGACTTCTTCATGTTTCTCAAAAGAGCAAAGTTTTCCACTTGTTTGACAGAAGACTTATCTATGATTTTAATCCTTTCTGGTGACACTGGAGGAACATGCTATCACATGAAGTTAAAACTGAAGATATTAAAGCTGGCTTATTGAGGAAGTGCCATCATTGTCTATGGTATTTGTATCAGAGAATAGATATCCCATGATATCTGTATTACAGACTTTGTTTTCTGTAATTGAGGCTGGCCTGGAGCTCACTATGTAGGTCAGACTCCTTGAACTCATGGCAATCCTTCTGCATCAGCATCCTGTGTACTAGTCTTATAGGTGTGAGCTACCACACCTGGATAGAATAATATTTTGTAAGTAATTATAACTATGTATTCAATGAAACTACTTCAATACATATATCCACACTCAAAATAACGTGAGTCAGTTCTTTACAAGTGTGTTTAAATTATGACATACTGATATTGATTTTGGTAACGTGTGTTTTGTGTTTATTAGGTCTTACTTTGACAGAAGTGTTGGTCTCTTGATGAGTTTGCCATGTATATTCAGAGCAAGATTAAAAATAGTTTTAAGCTAGTTTTAATAATTAAAGCTGTAGTAACATATAGAATAGCTTAATAGAGGGCATGAAATACTCTTCAGAATACAGCACATATATCAGAAATACTTTTTCTAGCTTTGAGTCATAGATCCCTATGCTTTCTCAATTTTACTATTTGCTTTTTTTGGATAGCCGCTATATAGAGCCTTGCTAGTCAAGGACATTAAGAAACAATAAGTGATGAGACTCTTCCCTTTGCAATAACTTGTGATACTTTAGGACACACTCTACAAGTGTTCATGAAAATTGAACTTAATCTTTCTTTCTGGTAGTCGATTATATGTGTGTATATGCTAGATGCATGTGCATGTAAGTACATATATACACATAGATGACTTACAGCTCTTTTCTTTGAAAAAGATCTGTAAAAGTAATTTGAAAAATATATGCAAAGTATAAAGCATACATTTACAAGCCTGACAAAAGAGATGAAAGAGCATTTTAGTATTCATGGAAACACAAATTTTATATAGGCTGATATTGCTCTTTTGATAAAAATGCAACTTCAAGTCTCTTCTAGCCTTCTTGGTGTTTGTTAAAGACCAAGTATTAGTGGGAAAAAAATAGAAATTTCAGATGCACCAAGAAACTGATTATGTGATTTATTTAACAGCCCCATTTAAAAGTTTATGTATTGTCCAAATTAGGCAGAATACTATTAAGAACTTTAACCTAGAGACAAATCAAAGCAGTGTATCATGCGGCATTGTACTCCACTAACCACCATCTCCTCTTCTTTAGGGGAAAGGTATTTTCATTATTTTATATGTCTATCGCTCACCCATACTTTAAGGATAATTTTAATTTTTATGTATCTTCTTTTTATTGTTTTTAAAAACTAACTGAATTATGATGATTGTGGTACTAGTAAAATTATTTATTTTTAAAAGAATCAACTGAATTTCTTTAAATAATTTTTCTTTCCATTTTGAGAGGAATTTTTCTTTTTTGTCTAGTTGTTATAAGCTTTGGGGAGATTCATGTTTCTGCTTATTCATGAGGTATATATTATGTTTTTATAGTGGTTCCTTTTATATTTCCCATATAACAATATTAGATTATAGCTTAATAATGTTTAAATTCTGGGCTGGAAAGTTGGCTCAGTGGCTAAGAGTACTGACTGCTCTTCCAGAGGTCCTGAGTTCAATTCCTAGCAACCACATGGTGGTTCACAACCATCTGTAATGGGATCTGATGCTCCCTTCTGGTGTGTCTAAAGACAGCTATAATTGTACTAATAAACATAAAATAAATAAATAAATCTTAAAAAATAATGTTTAGAGTCAGTTTAAATTTTATTAATCTGGCTATCCATTTAAAAATACTTTAACAGCTAATAGGTGTCAATTAACTTGCTATATACTGCAAGTAAAAACTTTAAATAGTGTTTGTTATAATATTAAAACATTTAAATTTATAAGTGATACCAAAGTATAAGAACATTTTATACAATCATGGTGTTAAAATTACAAAATAAGATTGATTAACCTGACACTTTGCTAGCTACCTCACCTAACCTTGATATGAGGGTTTATCCTAATCTTATTGTATCTTGCTATGCTGTTTGGCTGGTATCCCTAGGAGGCTTGCTCTTTTCTGAAGGGAAACAGAGGAGGAGTTGATCTGGGGGAAGGGGTGAAGGTGGGAGGAACTGAGGGAGTAGAAACTGCTGTTGAGTTATATTGCATGAGAGTATGATGATAGAGGGATAGATGGATGGATGGATGGATGGATGGATGGATGGATGGATGAATGGATGGACAGACAGACAGACGGATGGATGGATGGATGGATAGATAGTTGGATATTAAGTCAAGGATTGTATGTTGCCCAAGAAAGATGTAGCTATTTATAAGGTAGGTGATGTTTCAGAAGAGTTTTGGTGTTGGTAATGAAAACTAAAAGGAAATAACTTGCAAAATATCTGAGTGACATGAATAGACAAAATGACATCATAAGGAAGGAATTCTCTGCTTCTGTCTTTCAGGCAGGATTATAATCACATTTCAGCTCCAAGAACAAGAAACTTGTCTTGCTAGGTTCCAAAGTTTTCTTTAGCTTTATAATATTCCAAGGATATATATTGTAAAGAATACTATTATGAACATGTACATAACACAGCAGTGACTCTTGCAATAACTAGCATAGAAGCAAACTGGGAGGAAGGGAGAAAGAGTGAGATGTCTTCAGTGAAGGAACGTCCTTATGTAAGAACTGAAGAACACCATACTATTTATGAGATTCATCTATCTGAGGAGTTTCTAGATTTTTGAAGCCTCACAGTCATACAGTCATCATAAAAGTACAACCTTAGGTATAAAAAACAAACAAATCATCTGATACTTGGCATATCTAATAAAAACTAGAGTATAAGGAAATAAGTCATTAAAAAGAATTAATTGAAGTTGGAATCTACAAGAATAATACCTATAAAAGTAAACATTTTATATATTGTGATAGCCAGTTTTGTCTACTTGACAAGACTTAGACTTTTCTGGCAGACAAATCTTTGGGCATGTCTGTGAGTGAGGTTCTAGATTGACAATACCCACCCTGAACATGTGTGATATCATTCTATTTTGTGGGGCTTCAGAATAAATAAAAACAAGAAACCAAGAAGGACACTCAAAGTCACCTTTCTGTGATTTCTGACTGCAGGTGCAATGTAACTATTGCCTCATGAGCCTGCTCATGCTCTCCCTGCCATGGTAGATTGAATCTATGCCCTCAAACTGTAAGACAAACAACCCTGCACTCAATAAGTTGCTTTTATTGGGTATATGATCACAAAATGAGAAAAGTGAATTTTATGCTTACATAGTTATTGCCATATTCACATGAAACAGAGGGTTAAATGTTGTCATTAATGTTTAAGGTAGCCTCCTCTAAACATTACCATCATCTACTCCTTTACAAAGGCCAGGCTACAAAACTATTGCTAAGATGGTAGTGGGAATCAAGTTTGTGAATACATAGAAAGTTCTCAGTACTGTACCTGCTATATAGTAACATAAAATATGATCTATTAATAAAAAGCAAGAAAAGAAAGAATGCATCCCAAGCATCTGTTACATCATTGGTGAGATGACCTAAGACCTTTTTCTTAAGAAAAGGTAAAATGAAGACAGGCATGATAGTGCATATCTTTAATCCTAGTCATTTGGAGACAAAGATCCTGAGTTTAAGGTCATTCTTAGCTCCATAGTGAATTTGAAACCAGCCTGGGCTACATCAGTTCTTTTGTTAATAAAAGAGAAAGGAAGGAAGAAAGGGAGGAAGGAAGAAAGGAAGTTCACAAAATCAAAAAGAAACAAAATAACCAAATGGCAATGAGTCTAGTTAGAAACAATTATATATGATATAGCAATAACACTATGAAAACTAACACAGCAGGCTGTTGTCCTTGTTCATGACTATCCCTGAACTTGTTGGTAAGACTCTATTGCTGAAGCTACTTCACATCTGGGCTATAGACATGGAGAAATAATGCTAGTAGTGACCTGGAACTTTTCCCCTACCAAAATGTGCTGCACAGGTTGGTAGGGGAGAAGAGTCATTAATACTCTAGCCCAGCTGTGAATCCTGCCAGTACAGTCAAGATTGACTTGGCAAAATACTTCCATTTTGTATCTTGGATGTTTTGGAGTTTTGATTGGATTTAGGGCTCATGTCATGGGATATGAATCATGCTTGGTACTGTAAAAGTGGCCATGAGCCTACAAATGAGTATACCATAGGCACTAGTGGAGATCTTACTACTGCATCCTTTCATAAAACAGATATAATATTAAACTGCCTTCTAAGTACTTACTTATATATCCATAGATTAGTGTGGCTCCCAATCCATACATAGAAAGCCTGTTTTAGCACTGAGCATCAATTAATACAGAGACAATTGGTCAGTCTGTAGAGAATGAATAACTGTGGGGTGTTCAGTACTAAAGGGGACATCTGTATTATACCCACTCCCCTCATGGCTCAGGGAATATTGTGGATGATGGACTAGAAATATTCTAAGGGCTGGATTGTAGGGATGACTATTGTGAAATAATATCTTCCAGAAATGACAGGGCCATTGCTCTCATGAACTCACAAGACCTACCAAGCCAAAATTTGATCACAGATGAGGGAAGAGTCCACAAAGTCTCACACAGAGCTGAGACCTTTCATAGTTAAAAGGTTACCAGAGTAGGAAGACTCAGTGTTCTTTAGGAAAGTGGAACCTTGTATCTTGCCCATGTTCCAGTGGACGATGCTGTAAACATTTATACACAGTAGTTATGTTAGGACTCAGTGGGGTATTGAAAGTGTTCATGTTAAGGTAGGATGTGAAGTGAGTACTCGAAGGACTTATGGAGGGGGTAGAAGAGATACATAGTAAAAATACATTATATAAGTTTGGAATTCTCAACAAATTAAAAGTACATAAAATAGAACAACTATAAACTTGTATATCTCCCTCCTTTCTGGTTTTAAAATAATATTGATAAAACAAAGCACGTAGTACTTGTTAAACAAGTGTGTGTGGAAGTAATGGACAAATTAATAACTTGACAAGTTCTTACTTAGAATCTATATTTTGCATGGGAATTAATTCCATAGCCTTGAAAATGCTAAGCAAATGTTCCAGCAATGAGCCATATTCCTGTCTTTAAATATTTACTTAATTAATTAATAGTTTGTTAGTAAAATGACTATTTAAGAAATGGAGAAAAGAGATGAGGATTTATCTTTCTCATTTATCCTAATCTTCGAAGGTTGGACTGTCATACAAATAAAATCCAAACTTCATAAGCCACTTAAGATGATGTCAACCTCATCATGCTGCTGCTGAATCTAACAGGGGTGACCCCAGCCTCATTTATTCTGAATGGAATCCCAGGCCTGGAAGACATGCACATCTGGATTTCCTTCCCATTCTGTTCTATGTATGCAGTAGCTGTGGTGGGCAATTGTGGACTTCTCTACCTCATCTTCTTTGAGGACACCCTTCACAGGTCGATGTACTACTTCTTGGCTATGCTTTCCCTTACGGACCTTGTCATGTGCAGTGCTTCAATACCCAAAACTCTCTGTATCTTCTGGTTCTCCCTTAAGGAAATTAGCTTTACTGATTGTCTGGTCCAAATGTTCTTCATCCATACTTTCACAGCGATGGAGTCTGGGGTGCTCATGCTCATGGCTCTAGACCGCTATGTAGCCATCTGCTACCCTCTGCACTACTCCACCATCCTCACCAATCCTGTCATTGCAAAAGTTGGTCTTGCTACCTTCTTGAGAGCTGTGGTGCTCATCATTCCTTTGATTTTCATCACAAAGCAGCTGCCCTTCTGCAGAAACAATATATTAATACACCATACATACTGTGACCAGTTGTCTGTAGCCAAGGTCTCCTGTGGGAATATTAAGGTTAACATTGTTTATGGTCTGATGATTGCTCTCTTTATTGGGGGCTTTGACATTCTGTGCATCACAGTCTCCTATACTATGATCCTGAGGGCAGTGGTCAGCTTATCATCAGCAGATGCTAGGCAGAAAGCCTTCAGCACCTGTACTGCCCACATCTGTGCCATTGTTTTCTCCTATAGCCCAGCTTTCTTTTGTTTCTTTTCCCACCGCTTTGGTGGGCACACCATCCCTCCATCTTGCTTCATCATTGTGGCTAATATTTATCTGCTTTTGCCTCCCACTATGAACCCTATTGTCTATGGAGTGAAAACCAAGCAGATACGAGATTGTGTCATAAGAATCTTTTCAGGTTCTAAGGACATCAAATCCCACAGCATATGAAAAACACGTCCATCAGGAAAAGTGATGGAAAGGGAAGAAATGTCAAGAAAACACAGGATAATATGGTTTTAATACAAAACCCATATGCTTTTGTGTTTTATTCTTGGTCCCCAAATGGTTATACTCTTTGGGAAGGTTCTGGAAATTTTTCAAGGTAGGGTCTCAGTGGAGGAATTAGGTCACTGGAATCCCACCCTTAAAAGCCATAGGATGTCCCCCTCTCTATGTACTTTCTGTTAAGATGTGAAGACTTTCCTCTGTCATATTCCATTGCTGCCATGATGTTTTTCTAAATACTGGGACCTAGCAACCAGAAACAGAATCTTCTGAAATTATGAGAATAAATAACTTGTCCCTTCCTTCAGTTTTTTTCTCAGGTGTTTTGGTCATAACAACAAATAAAATACCCTAAGAAAGGATCCAGGAGAATGAACAGGAAGAAAGAGTTTTGTCACCTGTGTAGTCAGGGTCTCGAGATAGCTGTCCAAGAAACTCATTTTGACCATGACATGGAGGGTGTTGAGTAATGCATTCTGACTCAGTTGATTTTCATACGTCAAGTCAGAGTCATGTTCTCCAAGGTTTTCCTCCCTCCCTCACTGCTTTTATCCTCAGTTAAAATTACCATGAACAAATATGAGAAGGGGAGTAAAGGGAAATGAATGTCAACGTAAGGTAACGTGTTCAAAGAAAAGACTGAAGCAGAGGGGGATCAGGCAGCCACACAGTTTGTCAACTGGTAGTCAGAATGTCATTGCAAAGGCAGTTGTTGCACTCTGCTGAGAAATGTGTGTAATGAGAAATGAGCTCCTCTCATTAAATCAGGTTTTCTTGCTGAACCTGAGGATGGAGGACTGCCAGATCATCAGTACAAAACTTGAGCCTTTGTTGACAGTTCTAAGAAGTAATTTAGAAAGGTGTGTTGTGAATATTAGAATCAATTAAAATATGTCTGTGTAATGATAAGTTTGGAATCTAAAATACATAAGAAAAAACTCAGAAAAAGAAATAACAGTCATTTAGCCTATATAGGCCAGAAGCAAACTAAAATAAAACAACCAAGACCCCAAAGACACAGAAGAGAAGACAATGCAGTCAGTCTGATGCTGCAGGGAGTACAGTGGACAAGGGAGATAGCAGCTGCAAATCTAGACACCCTCAAATCTCTAGTCAAAGAGCTACATAAAATAGAAAATGTTAAAAACTCTGCAAAAACGTGTACTCCATCCTAGGAAGATTGGTACAGTAAGAAAAGCTGCCTCCCTCACCCCCAGTCTAGTTACAGGAAGTGACCACAGTCACACTTAAGGTTAATAAGAAGTTGGTATTGTAACTATTAGTAACTGATGTGTTGAAAGGGTGGGAAAAAGTTGAAGAAAGGGAGTGAATGTTGCGTACAGTAGCAGCAGAATAAGATAGACTGGGAGCACTCTATTTTGTTTTTTACTAGAATAGTGAGTTATCATTTTAAACAGAACCTTCCTGAATTCAGCAGCTCAGTATCCCAAACCCTTGGTGAACTGCACTGTAAGGGAGTCAAATCAGGTGTTCCAGAGGTATGTCCTGAAATGTGCCTAGCAGGTTGCTTGTAGGATGCAATGAAGAAGACTTGCATCCAAATTAAGTATTCAGAAGCACAGAAATTTTTTAGAGACATCTTTAGAGTTAAAATAGAAACCTGGTCCAAAAGCCTTCATAGCATTAGAAAGAACAGTAAAGAGGTGGGGCCAGCATTGCAAGCAGGCCTCTGCAAGGATTCACAGAGCTTTGGCCTTATCCTCAAAAGAACCTTCCACTGATGGGACCAGCATTTTTACTTCAGTTTTGCAAAGGACCACTCAGGTGTAGAAGCTTATAGCCTGGGAAGGAACAAGAGAGGCTTCACCCAACAATCAGACAAGACTGCCTCCAGGCTCTGTACACCACCCAGCTCCCACCCTTTGGATGTGTTTTGGCTGTAACACTAAGTGTCAGTTCAGAAGGCCAGATCTCTCCTGCTCTGCTCTTGTCCTCCCTCAGTTTCCTCCTTTTCTCTTTTATTTTCATAGACTTCACATGAGCACAGTCCAGGCTGGCTTGTGGGTTCCCTATGTCTCAGCCATCTGAAACGGAGCTTAGGTTATTTGGTTGTATTTCCTTGCTTATCTCTGCATTCTACCTTTAACCCAAACTAACGCCTCCTCTCTCTGTCCCCTCACGTCTATGGTTCTGCCTTCTATTCACGTTCCCTCCTCTATTTTTTCTCTGTCAACAGAGTATTAGTCACTAGTCTTACTCTATCTTATTTCTTCTTCTTCTTCTTCTTCTTCTTCTTCTTCTTCTTCTTCTTCTTCTT
>JADRCH010000586.1:0-68022 GCA_019843965.1 Rhynchomys soricoides | reverse complement strand
TTCTTCTTCTTCTTCTTCTTCTTCTTCTTCTTCTTCTTCTTCTTCTTTTTCTTCTTCTCCTCCTCCTCCTCCTCCTCCTCTTCCTCCTCCTCCTCCTTGCTTTCCACTCATACCCACAGTAACTAGTACCTAAATGTAAGCTATACTATGAGTGTTACTTTATTGCCTGAACAGATTGGGGTTTAAAGAGTGATTACCTGGCTGCCTGCTTCCACCTGTGGCCAGAGACACCTGCCTGACCCAGGAAACTGCCATATACAAGCAGTGCAGGAAGAAAGCTACCTGCCCACTTGTGTTGAGGAGCCAGCAGGAGGCGGGCTCCAGACCCAGGGACTGAGGAAAAGCCAGAAGGTAAGAACCTGCCTGCTTCCACTGGTGGCCAGAAACCCTGCCTGGACCACCAGGCCTCCAAACAAGCAGTGCAGAGAGAAAGCTACCCACCCACTTGTGCTGAGGAGCCAGCTGAAGGCGGGCTCCAGACACAGGGACTGAGGAAAAGCCAGGAGGTAAGAGCCTGCCTGCTTCCACCTGTGGCCAGAGACACCCGCCTGACCCAGGAAACCTCCATATACAAGCAGTGCAGGAAGAAAGCTACCTGCCGACTTGTGCTGAGGAGCCAGCAATAGTTGGACTCCAGACACAGGATCTGAAGAACAGCTGGAAGAGAGAACTGGTCTCCCAGGATTATTGGCATCTGAGCTTGAAGGAAAGACAAGCCACAGTCAGAGAGAGAAAGACCAGAAAACACCAGAGATAACCAGATGGCGAAAGGCAAGGGCAAGAACACAAGGAACAGAAACCAAGACTACTTGGCTTCATCAGAACCCAGCTCTCCCACCACAGCCAGCCCTGGATACCCCAACACACAAGAAAAGGAAGACTCAGACTTAAAAATCACTTATCAAGAGGATGATAGAAGATTTTAAGAAGGAAATAAATAACTCCCTTAAAGGAATACAGGAGAGCACAGATAAACAACTGGAAGCCCTTAAAGAGGACACACAAAAATCCCTTGAAGAATTACAGGAAAACACAATCAAACGGGCAGAAATACAGGAAAACACAATCAAACAAATGAACAAAACCATTCAGGAATTAAAAACAGAAATAGAAATAATAAAGAAATCACAAAGGGAGACAACCCTGGAGTTAGAGAACATAGGAAAGAAATCAGGAGTCATAGATGCAAACATCACCAGAATAAAAGAGATGGAAGAGAGAATCTCAGGTGCGGAAGATACCATAGAAAACATGGACACAACAGTCAAAGAAAACACAAAATCCAAAAAGCTCCTAAACCAAAACATCCAAGATATCCAGGATGCAATGAGAAGACAGAACATGAGGATAATAGACATAGAAGAGAGTGAAGACTCCCAAATTAAAGGACCAGTAAATATCTTCAACAAAATTATAGAAGAAAACTTCCCTAACCTAAAGAAAGAAATGAACATAAGCTTACAAGAAGCCTACAGAATGCCAAATAGACTGGACCAGAAAAGAAATTCCTCCCATCACATTATAGTCAAAACACCAAATACACAAAACATGGAAAGAATATTAAAAGCAGTAAGGGAAAAGGGGCAAGTAACATATAAAGGCAGACCTATCAGAATTACACCAGACTTTTCACCAGAGACTATGAAAGCTAGAAGATCCTGGGCAGATCTCATACAGACTCTAAAAGATCACAAATGCCAGCCCAGGCTGCTATACCCAGCAAAACTCTCAATAATCATAGATGGTGAAACCAAAATATTCTACGACAAATCTAAATTTGCACAGTATGTTTCCACAAACCCAACCCTACAAAGAATAATACAGGGGAAACGCCAACTCAAGGAGGGAAACTACACTCAAGAAAAAGGAAGAAAGTAATCTTTCAACAAACTCAAAAGAAGATAGCCACACAAACAGTATAAACAACATCAAAAATAACAGGAAATAACAATCACTATTCTTTAATATCTCTTAACATCAAAGGCCTCAACTCCCCAATAAAAAGACATAGACTGACAGACTGGATCCATAAACAGGACCCAGCATTTTGCTGCATCCAGGAAACACACCACCATGTTAAAGAAAAACACTAACTCAGAGTAAAGGGCTGGAAAACAATTTTCCAAGCAAATGGCCCCAAGAAACAGGCTGGAGTAGCCATTCTAATATCAGATAAAATTGACTTTCAACCAAAATTCATCAAAAAAGATGAGGAAGGACACTTCTTACTCATCAAAGGAAATATCTACCAAGAAGAACTCTCAATTCTGAACATCTATGCCCCGAATGCAAGAGCTCCCACTTTCATAGAAGATACTCTACTAAAGCTCAAAGCACACATTGCACCTCACACAATAATAGTGGGAGACTTCAACACCCCACTGTCAACAATGGACGGATCGTGGAAACATAAACTAAAGAGAGACATAGTGAAACTAACAGATGCTATGAACCAAATGGGTTTAACAGATATCTATAGAACATTTCATCCTCCATCAAAAAAATATACCTTCTTCTCAGCACCTCATGGTACCTTCTCCAAAATTGATCACATAATTGGTCACAAAACAAACCTCAACAGATATAAGAAGATTGAAATAATACCATGCCTCCTATCAGATCACTATGGATTAAGGTTGGTCTTCAATGGCAACAACAACAACAGAAAGCCCACATACACATGGAAGCTGAACAATGCTCTGCTTAATGATAAGTTGGTCAAGGAAGCAATAAAGAAGGAAATTAAAGACTTCCTACAATTCAATGAAAATGAAAATACAACTTACCCAAACCTATGGGACACAATGAAAACAGTGTTAAGAGGAAAACTCATAGCTCTGAATGCCTCCAAAAATAAACTGGAGAGAGCATACACCAACAGCTTAACAAAACATCTGAAAGTTCTGGAACAAAAAGAAGCTAATACACCTAAGAGGAGTAGAAGGCAGGAAATAATCAAATTAAGGGCTGAAATCAACCAAGTGGAAAGTAAAAGAACTGTACAAAGAATCAACAAAACCAAGAGGTGGTTCTTTGAGAAAATCAACAAGATAGATTAACCCTTAGCCAGACTAACCAGAGGGCTCAGAGACAATATCCAAATTAACAAAATTAGAAATGAAAATGGAGATATAACAACAGACTCTGAGGAAATTAAAAAAATCATCAGATCCTACTACAAAAGCCTATATACAACAAAATTGGAAAATCTGGAGGAAATGGACAAGTTCCTAGACAGATACCAATTACCAAAGTAAAATCAGGATCAGATAAACCATCTAAACAGTCCCATAATCCCTAAAGAAACAGAAGCAGTCATTAAAAGTCTCCCAACCAAAAAAAGTCCAGGACCAGACGGGTTCAGTGCAGAATTCTATCAGACCTTCCAAGAAGACCTAATACCAATACTCTTCAAGCTATTCCATAAAATAGAAACGGAAGGAACACTACCCAATTCATTATATGAGGCCACAGTCACACTGATACCAAAGCCCCACAAAGACCCAACAATAAAAGAAAACTTCAGACCAATTTCCCTTAAGAATATTGATGCAAAAATACTCAATAAAATTCTTGCAAACCGAATCCAAGAACTTATCAAAACAATCATTCACCATGATCAAGCAGGCTTCATCCCAGGGATGCAGGGATGGTTCAATACCTGGAAATCCATCAATGTAATCCACTACATAACAAACTCAAAGAAAAAAACCACATGGTCATTTTGTTAGATGCTGAAAAAGCATTTGACAAAATTCAACATCCCTTCATGATAAAAGTCTTGGAAAGATCAGGAATTCAAGGAGCATACCTAAACTTAGTAAAAGCAATATATAGCAAACCAGTGGCCAACATCAAACTAAATGGACAGAAACTCGAAGCAATCCCACTAAAATCAGGGACTAGACAAGGCTGCCCTCTCTTTCCCTACCTATTAAACATAGTACTTGAAGTTCTAGCTAGAGCAATCAGGCAACAAAAGGAAATTAAAGGGATACAAATTGGAAAGGAAGAAATCAAAATATCACTATTTGCAGATGATATGAAGGTATACTTAAGTGACCCAAAAAACTCCACCAGAGATCTGCTACAGCTGATAAACGACTTCAGCAAAGTGGCTGGATACAAAATTAACTCAAGCAAATCAGTAGCCTTCCTATACTCGAAGGATAAACAGGCTGAGAAAGAAATTAGGAAAATGACACCCTTCACAATTGTCACAAACAATATAAAATATCTTGGTGTGACTCTAACCAAACAAGTGAAAGATCTGTATGACAAGAACTTGAAGTCTCTGAAGAAAGAAATTGAAGAAGACCTCAGAAGATGGAAAGATCTCCCATGCTCATGGATTGGCCGGATTAACATAGTTAAAATGGCCATCCTGCTGAAAGCAATATACAGATTCAATGCTATCCCCATCAAAATCCCAACTCAATTCTCCATAGACATAGAAAGAGCAATTCTCGAACTCATATAGAATAACAAAAAACCCAGGATAGCAAAAACTATCCTCAAAAATAAAAGGTCTTCTGGGGGAATCAGCCTCCCTGACCTCAAGCTGTACTACAGAGCAGTAGTAGTAAAAACTGCATGGTACTGGTACAGTGACAGTCAGGTAGATCAATGGAATAGAATCGAAGACCCAGAAATGAACCCATACACATATGGTCACTTGATCTTCGACAAAGGAGCTAAAACCATACAGTGGGAAAAAACCAGCATCTTCAACAAATGGTGCTGGATCAACTGGCGGTCTACATGTAGTGGATTGCGAATTGATCCATTCCTATCTCCATGTACAAAGCTCAAGTCCAAGTGGATCAAGGACCTTCACATAAAACCAGATACACTGAATCTAATAGAAGAGAAAGTGGGGAAGAATCTCAAACACTTGGGCACAGGGGAAATGTTCTTGAACAGAACACCAATGGCTTGTGCTCTAAGATCAAGAATTGACAGATGGGATCTCATAAAATTACAAAGCTTCTGTAAGGCAAAGGACACTGTGAATAGTGCAAAACGGCAACCTACAGCTTGGGAAAAGATCTTTACCAATTCTACATCTGATAGAGGGCTAATATCCAAAGTATACAAAGAACTCAAGAAGCTAGACTCCAGAGATCCAAATAACCCTATCAAAAAATGGGGAAGTGAGCTAAACAGAGAATTCTCAACTGAGGAAACTCGAATGGCCGAGAAGCACCAAAAGAAATGTTTAGCATCCTTAGTCATCAGGGAAATGCAAATCAAAACAACCCTGAGATTTCACCTCGCACCAGTCAGAATGGCTAAGATCAAAACTCAGGTGATACCAGATGTTGGAGAGGATGTGGAGAAAGAGGAACATTCCTCCACTCCTGGTGGGAATGAAAGCTGATACAACCTCTCTGGAAATCAGTTTGGCGGACCCTCAGAAAAAAGAACATAATACTACCTGAGGACCCAGCTATTCCACTCCTGGGCATATACCCAGAAGATGCTCCAACATGTAATAAAGGCACATGTTCCACTATGTTCATAGCAGCCATACTTATAATAGCCAGAAGCTGGGAACAACCCACATGTCCCTCCACAGAGTAATGGATACAGAAAATGTGGTACATTTACACAATGGAATACTACTCAGCTATTAAAAACAATGATTTCATGAAATTCGTAGACAAATGGATGGATTTTGAAAATATCATCCTGAGCGAGGTAACGCAGTCATAAAAGAATGAACATGGTATGTACTCACTCTTAAGAGGTTACTAGCCCAAAAGTTTGAAATACCCATATTGGCAGGGGGAAGGCGGAGGGAATGGGGAGGTTCCAAAGGGGAGATCTGAATCCTTTGAAATGTAAATAAAATATGAAAAAAAAAATAAAAAGAGTGATTACCTGTATTGGATTGTCACTATATCTTTCTAGTAGACATGCATTTTGATAGTGATTATTATTATAGACAGTATTCTACTTTCAGGAGACTAATTCTACTGCCATTAGTATGAAAGTGACACCTCAAACCCAGGACAGGCTCTTTCATTGATTGAGTATGCTTTAAAAATGCAACCAATATCCTGCACACTGCCCAATACAACAACATAAGAAACATGAAAAAAATCAAGACATAAACTACTGGGCTCACAGTGATGTTCTCCAACAAGAGTGAATCAGACGAAACCAACACAATTCTAAACAATAATTAATGGATACATTTAAAGAAATCACACAGAGGATGAAAGCACCTTTGGTTGAATTCCAAAAGAGCACATACAAACAGCTGAATGAAATAAGGAAGTCAGTAGAGCATGTAGATGTGGAACTCAATAAACAGAAATACTTGGAAAATAAGCCAGTAAAAAGTTCAGTGGAAACCTTTACAAATAGTATCTCTTGAAGCAAGTAGCAGATCTTGAAGACAAAGCAGAATGTGATGCTTAATACTAATCATCATCTGACAGAATAATTGAAGGTAAGTCTCTGAAGCTGTCTGTGTGGAACTGTCTAGAAAAAGTTAACTGAGGTGGGCAGATACATCATAATGTTGGTAGTACCACCACATTGCCTAACATCCAGAATCTCATTAAAAAGAAACTCAGCAGGGAGTGAGTATTTATCTCTCTTTGCTTCCTGATTTTGAGTGTCAGGTGACCAGCTGCCTTACACTGCAGACTTTATAACTTCTTCCTTAAGCTAAAGTTGTCAAGTTTTTTTCTTCTACAGATTTAAGGAATTTATATCCTCAAGCCATTTCTATAGAAAATACCAGAAGGAATACTATCCAAAGAGCAAAATAAACATTTCCAAGAGAGCACAAGGGATATAGAGTCCCAGAATGGTTAAATTCTAACTATTCTAAGAAATTGTCTAAGAAAACAATGTTGCCAGAATGCTTCTGGCCCCAGAATAGCAAGAGAGAGTTGAATTGCCAAAAGCAATCAGATTTTGGGGCCTTCCTCAGTTACCTGGATGCTGAGTGGCCCTTGGCACACCACCACAAAATAACAGAGATTAATAAACAACATTCAATAATAACTCACAATAGTAACAGTCTGAATTTTCCCAGTAAAAGGACACAAACCAGATAAGATTATAAAATAGGATTCATCTTCTTTCTGTCTCTACAAAACACACCTCATCATCAATGAGAAACACCATTTTGGGATAAAAGATATTTTAAGGAAATGAGAAAAACAAAATCCAAAACAAAACAAAACAAAAAACAAAATCAAGCAAAAAACAAAGTGAACACACAAAAAGTGAATGCAGCCCTGAAAGTTCTAGAACAAAAAGAAGCTAATACACCCAAGAGGAGTAGAAGGCAGGAAATAATCAAATTAAGGGCTGAAATCAACCAAGTAGAAACTAAAAGAACTATACAAAGAATCTACAAAACCAGGGGCTGGTTCTTTGAGAAAATCAACAAGATAGATAAACCCTTAGCCAGACTAACCAGAGGGCACAGAGACAGTATACAAATTAACAAAATTAGAAATGAAAAGGGAGATATAACAACAGATTCTGAAGAAATCCAAAAAATCATCAGATTTTTTTTACTACAAAAGCCTATACGCAATAAAATTGGAAAATCTGGATGATTTCTAGACAGATACCAAATGCCAAAGTTAAGTCAGGATCAGATAAACCATCTAAACAGTCCCATAACCCCTAAAAAAATAGAAGCAGTCATTAAAAGTCTCCCAACCAAAATAAGCCCAGGACCAGATGGGTTCAGTGCAGAATTCTGTCAGACCTTCAAAGAAGACCTAATACCAATACTTTTCAATCCATTCCACAAAATAGAAACAGAAAGAACGCTACCCAATTCATTCTATGAGGCCACAGTTACACTGATACCAACACCTCACAAAGACCCAACAATAAAAGAAAACTTCAGATCAATTTCCCTTATGAATATCGATGCAAAAATACTCAATAAAATTCTCACAAACTGAATCCAAGAACACTTCAAAACAATCATCAAGTAGGCTTCATTCCAGGGATGCAGGGATGGTTCAATACCCAGAAATCCATCAATGGGTTACATAAACAAACTCAAAGAAAAAAACCACATGGTCATTTCGTTAGATGCTGAAAAAGCATTTGACAAAATTCAACATCCCTTCATGATAAAAGTCTTGGAAAGATCAGGAATTCAAGGAGCATATCTAAACATAGTAAAATAAATATAAAGCAACCCAGTGGCCAGCATCAAACTAAATGGAGAGAAACTCGAAGCAATCCCACTAAAATCAGGGACTGGACAAGACTGCCCTCTCTCTCCCTATCTATTCAATATAGTACTTGAAGTTCTAGGTAGAGCAATTAGACAACAAAAGGAGGTCAAAGGGATACAAATTGGAAAGGAAGAAATCAAAATATCACTGTTTGCAGATGATATGATGGTATACTTAAGTGACCCGAAAAACTCCACCAGAGATCTGCTACAGCTGATAAACGACTTCAGCAAAGTGGCTGGATACAAAATTAACTCAAGCAAATCAGTAGTGTTCCTATACTTGAAGGATAAGCAGGCTGAGAAAGAAATTAGGGAAATGACACCCTTCACAATAGTCACAAACAATTAAAATATATTGGTGTGACTCTAACCAAACAAGTGAAAGATCTGTATGACAAGAACTTCAAGTCTCTGAAGAGAGAAATCAAAGAAGACCTCAGAAGATGGAAAGATCTCCCAATGCTCATGGATCAGCAGGATTAATATAGTTAAAATGGTCATCCTTCCAAAAGCAAACTATAGATTCAATGCAATCCCCATCAAAATCCCAACTCAATTCTTCATAGACTTAGAAACAGCAATTCTCAAATTCATATGGAATAACAAAAAACCCAGGATAGCAAAAACTATTCTCAATTATAAAAGAACTTCTGGGGGAATCAGTCTCCCTGACCTCAAGCTGTACTACAGAGCAGTAGTGATAAAAACTGCATGGTATTAGTACAGTGACAGGCAGGTAGATCAATAGGATAGAATTGAAGACCCAGAAATGAACCCACACACTTTTGGTCACTTGATCTTAGACAAAGGAGTTTAAACCATCCAGTGGAAAAAAGACAGCACCTTCAACAAATGGTGCTGGTTCAAGTGGCGGTCTACATGTAGAAGATTTTGAATTGATCCATTCTTATCTTCCTGTACAAAGCTCAAGTCCAAGTGGATCAAGGACTTCCACATAAAACCAGAAACACTGAATTTAATAGAAGAGAAAGTGGGGGAAAATTCTAGAACACATAAGCACAGGGGAAACGTTTCTGAACAGAACACCAATGGACTTGTGCTCTAAGATCAAGAATTGACAAATGGGACCTCATAAAATTACAAAGCTTCTGTAAGGCGAAGGACACTGTAAATAGGACAAAACTGCAACCTACAGATTGGGAAAAGATCTTTACCAATCCTATGTCTGATACAGGGCTAATATCCAATGTATACAAAGAACTCAAGAAGCTAGAATCCAGAGATACAAATAACCCTATCAAAAAAATGGGGAACAGAGTTAAACAAAGAATTCTCAATTGGCGAAAGTCAAATGGCTGAGAAGCACCTAAAGAAATGTTCAACATCCTTAGTCATCAGGGAAATGCAAATCAAAACAACCCTGAGATTCCACCTCACACCAGTCAGAATGGTTAAGATCAAAAACTCAGGTGACACAGATGTTGACCAGGATGTGGTGAAAGAGGAACATTTCTCCATTGCTGGTGAGAATGCAAGCCGATACAACCTCTCTGGAAATCAGTTTGGTGGACCCTCAGAAAAATGAACATAATACTACCTGAGGCCCCATCTATACCACTCCTGGGCATATACCCAGAAAATGCTCCAACATGTAATAAAGACACATGTTCCACTATGTTCATAGCAGCCATATTTATAATAGCCAGAAACTGGAAACAACCCAGATGTCCCTCAACAGAGGAATGGATACAGAAGATTGGTATGTTTACACAATGGAATACTACTTAACTATTAAAAACAATGACTTCATGAAATTCTTAGGCAACTGGACGGAACTTGAAAATATCCGGAGCGAGGTAATGCAGTCACAAAAGAATGAACACGGTATGTACTCACTGATAAGTAGTTATTAGCCCAAAAGTTCGGAATACCCAAGAATCACTTCACAGAAACCATAGGGCTGAGTGTGAGGACCCAGAGGGAGAAGTTGGAGAAGGGACTGAAGGAGCTGAGCGAGTTTGCGGCCCCATGGAGGGAGCAACTGCGTCAACTGGCCTGACCTCCCGATCCTCCCGGATACTGGATCACCAACCAAAGAATACACATGGAGGGATCCATGGTGCTGGCCACATATGAGGCAGAGGAGGGTCTTGTTAGCCACCAGGGGTAACAGAGGCTCTTGGGTCTGAGGGTGTTAGATCCTGCAGTATAGGAGATGCCAAGGAGGGAGGCCGAGAGTGGGTGGATGGGTGGTTGAGGGAATACTTCCACAGTGGCAAGGGGGAAGGAATAGGGAGGTTCCAAAGGGGAGATCTGGAAAGGGGGAAACATTTGAAATGTAAATAAAGTAGGAAAAAAAAAGTGAATGTAGCTATTCTAACATCTGACAAAAAAGACTTTAAATCAAAACTACCCAGAAGAGACAGGGAAGGACACTTCATTCTCACTAAAGGACAAAAAAATCCATCTGGAGCATATTACAATTGTAAACACTTATGTATCAAATATGGTTACCTCATTTCATTATAGAAACACTATTAGATCTGAAAGCACAAGAAACGACCAACACAGGGATAGCTGGTGACTTCAATACTGTACTCTCACCAATAGACGGGACAAAAACTAAATAGAGAAACTATGGAGCCCAAAGCATCAGAAGCCAAATGCACCTAATAAATTTCTATAGAACATTTTCCCCAAAGACTAAGGAATGTACTTTCTTCCCAGAAGCCCATGGAACTTTTGGAAAATTGACCAGATTCTTCAGTTCTTTCTTTCCTGATAATATTTGCACTGATAGGCAGGACTGTGCCAGATTAGCACACATGTTTTCAGGTTGTTGTTCACCTGAGTAGTGATTGGGTGGCACCTTCCATAAATTGATCAGGCAAGTCATCTGCAGGTTCATGAAGAATTCTACCTTTAGGCTCTGGTGCCATGTTTATACCACATTCTCTCACAGCTTGCTCTATTCTGAACTTATAGTGAGCTCATGCTCACTTCTCTGCAGTCTATTCGCTCTCCAGATCATCATCCCTTCTAGTGTTCAATGTGGGTAAGGACCAGCCTGGAAATGCAATTGAAAACAGTCCCATACAGGTGGTACCAGACCTCCTGCTGCCACTCCTAGCTGCTCCTTCTGTGGAGCAATAACTCTGTTTTTAAAGAATATTTAATATATAATGCAATTACAAATGACAAAAATTTGGTTTAAGAACTTATTAACTTCTTTCTATAATCTTCTTTCTATAAATATTTCTCAGAATATATTAATTACAACTTAAGAGATATTTACCAGGTACTCTTACATTCTGTCTTAAATACGTTTTTATTTATTTTAAAGCTTGTAAATAGTAAACATATGTACTATAGGCATTAATTTGCTACCAATTTAAACTAATAGAAAATTAGAGTCACTTATTGCTCTTTAATTTCCCTGTGATCACCATCTCTACCTCAAACATTGCATGTCCAATCAAATCTAACTTACTAACCTTTAGCTGAATTTCTCAATGTGATGGTGTTTTTTGTCAATCCCCATTTCAAATAAATAAACTTTGTGAAAATCAGAACCAATGTTACCTAGGGATCATTTTCAAGTTTTTAGCCTTGCTGTAGAGTTCTCAGTGATCACTACTGTTTCACTAGGCATAATACTACAAATTGAATTAAAGGTGAGTCTCTGTATGTGAATGATTCAAGTATTTACTATTTCAGTTTGTAACTCTCACTTTTTCCACAGGAGGAAATGCTGAAATCATACTATATCATGATTGTTATTAAAAGCAACACATTTATTCTCATTACTGTTACTGTATGGATTGTCACAAACAGATATGTGCATAATACAAATGAAATCATTTACTTATGTGTCTTCAGGAAGCAGTTGGGTAGAAAGCTCCATCTGCTGATCCTCCTCCCATAGGGTTACTTTGTTTTCACACCAGCACTTTTGTTTCTAAAGCACTGCTATATCCTCTGGGATACAGAACACAGTCTTTCATCCGAGGCTCAGGTCAGTATTTCAGATCTCAGGAGATGTAGAAGGGCCATGCATGTGGATATAAGTACAACACATAAAACAGGATTCTGATGTTTTTTGATCAGATATCCAAAATCCAAATATCTGAACCAGGTTATTCTCACCTCTTTTTTTCTTTCCTTTTTTGCCAACTAGAAACTAGGTCTGAGAGGACATGTGACAAACCGGCCAGTGACAGGGTGTCATTGTGAATGGTAGTAGATCTACTGCCCAGAAGCTTTGTTAGAGAGCTCAGGTGCTTTCAGTGTGTTCCAGTTGATTGTCCAATTGATTGGTTCTTAGAAAGGCAGCTTTGATTCCATTCATCCAGATCAAAGTCAGTCATGAAAATTATTGCTCGTTCCTTGGAGAAGACATCCCTACAATCTTCAGATTACATTTCTGTATAGATTTTCATGATGATGATGATTACGATGAAAATCTCTATTTCCCCCAAACAAATAGGCATCATTGGAAATGGTGGGAGGTTAGGTGAGAATCATAGCCAAGTAAGAAGCTACAGAAGAGATGATGATCAGGGTCTGGACCCTTGTTTGGCACCTGCTCTCCCTTGTTCTTCAGAATCACCATCTTTTACTTTCTTCTTTCGAGACATACTTAGACACATCTGTGTTTCATCCATCTGAGACAGCAAAACCAAATCAGGGTGAGTCTACTGCCATATTGAGGGGAAAACATGGGTTGTAAAGACTGAGCGTGGTCAAATGTGGATATTAACATTTTACGATCTTGGAGGTAAGTGAAAACTGTGATAAAGTGTGTGTGGGGAAGTTGTAGCTCCTGCTCAAACAGTCATTCATCTTCTTACCATGCATCTAGTTTTACATTAACTTACACATGTTAATTTGTGAATGTACATATATAACAATAATATATTAATGGTTAACTCTTTTTGATATAACTCAGTGATAGAGTACCCAGCATGTAGGACTAGAATTTAACTCACAGCAAACCTAAAATAAATATAAAGAAAATGTCACTATTATATATGCATTCTAAACTCTAGCTTTTATTCCATTATAGCATAAAAATGTATCTGATTGATAATATGACCATATATACATACTATTAATAAAAGTTTCTCATACATGTAAATAGAAAGATTTCTGTTCTAAAATACACTACAGTCTAAGACTGTAGCAAAGAAAATTTGTATGTAAAAATCTCCACGGGGATCTATATTTTAGGTCTCCAAATCAACCCTTAACCAAATCAATTATACCCATTATACTGAATTATCAGGTTATTCCCATCACTCACAGAGCCAATGACCTACTACATGGAAGATCATGAATCAGAAATAATCTGATTTCCTCTAATGTTCTATTTTTTAATTAGGAGATAGTGGGAAAATATGGTTTGCACCAAGGAATACTGTGGGTGATTTAACGAATTAGAAAAAATGCCACTTACAAGAGTTCTTGTATCATAAGAGTAACAAGTATCAGTAACAGTATGGAAAGATGAAGATGGAAATTCTTCTGTCGATATCATACCCTGGGCCAGTCTGCATCCAACACTGTCGCACAGATAATCAGGACTAGTAAACAGGAATTATTTTATTATTAGCAAGAGATGTTCCAGATCCTCAGAGATTCCAACAGCTCTAGATTCCAGGTGTCTGAGTTCATTCTCATGGGATTTCCAGGTATCCACAGCTGGCAGCACTGGCTTTCTCTGCCCCTGGCTCTGCTTTATGTCTTGGCTCTCATTGCCAACATACTTATCGTGACTGTCATTTACCAGGAAGCATCACTACATCAGCCTATGTACCATTTTCTGGGCATTCTTGCTATTGTGGACATGGGTCTGGCAACTACTATCATGCCCAAGATTTTAGCCATCTTATGGTTCAATGATAACAACATCAGCCTCCCTGAGTGTTTTGCTCAGATGTATGCCATCCATTGTTTTGTTGCTATGGAGTCAGGCATCTTTGTCTGCATGGCTATAGATAGGTATGTGGCCATTTGCAGACCACTGAGATATTCTTCCATAGTTACTGAATCTTTTGTGGTCAAAGCAACTGTGTTTATGACTTTTAGAAATTTTGTGGCTCCCGTGTCAGTACCTGTGTTGGCTGCTCAGAGAAATTACTGCTCTCAGAATAAAATCGAGCACTGCTTGTGCTCTAACCTGGGGGTCACTAGCCTTGCTTGTGACGACAGAAAAATCAACAGCATCAACCAGCTATTCCTGGCTTGGACACTCATGGGGAGTGACCTTGGTTTAATTATGGTTTCCTATGCTTTTATTCTTCGGTCTGTGCTGAGGCTGAACTCTGCAGAAGCTGCATCTAAAGCCTTAAGTACCTGTACTTCTCACCTCATCCTAATCTTTTTCTTCTACACAGTCATCGTTGTCATGTCCATCACTCACAGTGTAGGAATGAAAATCCCACTTATCCCAGTTTTGCTGAATGTCTTGCACAATGTTATTCCCCCTGCTCTGAACCCCATGGTGTATGCTCTTAAGAACAAAGAGCTCAAACAAGGCTTATACAAGGTGCTTAGGCTTGATGTCAAAGGAGGCTAAAAAAAGCAGAAAACCCAAGTCACCTTTACTATTTTAATACTAGGATGTCTGATTGTACTATCTAGTCTGATAGGCATAGTATGCAATATCCTTGATAAATCTGTGTAATGTCTTACTATTTATCATCAATATCACTTAAAATAATTATTTTTGAAAAAGGATATCACTTCTGTAATCTAGAACTTGTTATATAGGCTGTACTAGAACTTGCTATATAGACCAGGCTGGCTTTGAACTTTGAGAGAACCACTTGCTTCTGTTTCGTGAGTGTTGGAATTTAAAGGCATGGACTATCACATTCAGTAAAAATAAATTTCTTCAAAAAACAAATATCATGTTATCTAATTTTTTTCTCAATGTCACTAACCTGGCTTGGACATTTCTAAACATTCATTATATAGTAGATTTCATTCAAATGGATACATGAAACCTTTCATAAATAAGGAAAATTTTAATTGAGTATGAGTCTGTGACATTCTTAATGTAAATTTCTTAAATTTGTGTCTTCTTGTCAGAAAGAATATCTGTGAAATGGTGTTAATTTTGGCTTTTAAATCAGATACTTGGCCTTTCCCATGTGTATACAGTCTCACACATGCATGTGTACTACTTGATATATGAATGTGAAATTATATGGTTGTTTATGAGCATCAGAGAGGTGGTAAGAACTGAAATCCCTACTCTTACTCCTTGTATGCAAGGTGTGGTGATCATCATACAGGCATTTGTAGCTCTAAAGTTTCTGAATATAATGTTAAGTTCTCCCTTCTGAGGCTAAGTCAGCTCAAATGTGTAGCTCTCAAGGGACTGAGATGTTAAAGGACGCATGCACACTTATATAGCAGAGTCCAATTGGGGTTTTTTAAAACCCTGTCCTAATATTTAATGATTATTCAAAAATAATACTTCTCATTTAGTTAACCAATACCAAGAGGTCGACACCAAAATCATTCAAACAAGTAACATTCTAAAACTCAAGGAGTTTTTTTTCCCGCTTAAATATTTTCTTTTTTAAAAAATTAATTATTTTATTTATTTATATTTCAAATGTTGCCCCTTCACAGTTCCCCTCCATGTGTCCCCACCCCATCCTGCCTCCCCTTTGCCTCTAAGAGGGTGTTTCCCTACCCACCCACACACTCCCACTTCACTCCTATAGCACCCTCCTCCTCTGGGCCATTAAGTCTCCATAGGATCAAGCACATCCCTCCCATTGAGACCAGATAAGGCAATCCTCTGCTACATATGTAGCTGGATTGATGGATTCATCCATGTATGCTCTTTGGTTGGTGTCTTAGTCCCTGGGCGTTCTGAGGGGTCTGATTAGTTGATACTGTTGGTCTTCCTATGGGGATGCCATAGATCAGGAATTCAAGGCACATATCTAAACATAAAAGCAACATACAGGAAGCCAACAATGAACATCAGATTAAATGGAGAGAAGCTTGAAGGAATCCCACTAAAATCAGAGACAAGACATGGTTGCCTTCTCTCTTTTCTATTTATACAACATAGTACTTGAAGTTCTAGCTAGAGCAATTATAAAACAAAAGGAGGTCAAAAAGATACAAATTGGAACAAAAGAAGTCAAGGTTTCACTGTTTGTAGATGATATAATAGTATACATAAGTGACCCCAAAAATTCTACCAGAGAACACCTACAGCTGATAAGTAACTTCAGCAAAGTGTCTGAGTATAAAATTAACTCAAATAAGTCAGGAGACTTCCTCTATACTAAGGATAAATGGCCTGAGAAAGAAATTAGGGAAACAACACCCTTCAAATACTCACAAATAATATAAAATATCTTGGTGTTACTCTAACTAAGCAAGTAAAAGGTCTTTATGACAAGAACTTTAAGTCTCTGAAGAAAGAAATCAAAGACCTCAGAAGATTGAAAGATCTCCCATGCTTACGGATCAGCAGGATTAACATAGTAAAAATGGCCATCTTACCTAAAGTAATATATAGATTCAATGCAATCCCCATCAAAACATCCAATGGTTTTTAACCCAGACAGTCGTCTTGGTCCTGACTGTACTCAGCTCACTGTTTTGATATCCAGAATGTAGCTATTTCACAGGGTGAGGAGGGAGACCAGGTAGTGTCACCATGTTTTTGTTGGGACGAGATACATGGGAGAGGTTTTGTTAGAGGGAACATTGGCTTTAAGGGTACAGTAACTGATTGGAGCATTGTCAGAACTATAGATTTTATTTCAATGATTCAGGTAAAATACAACCTGTTTTGTAAAATCTTTATTTATTACTTTCCAATATAGCAATTCAGTATAGCCTTTCATAGGCAATATGAATGTTGATGTTTCCCCTGACCAAAAGGAATCACTAGAAATGATACCAGCCAGGTTATATTACCACAGACTGAGAAGAAATAGCTCAAGGTGAGTTCCTGATTTTAAACACTGTTGCTTTCTCTCACTGCCCTTTAGAATAAAAATATAGTTAACTTGCCTCCAGTCCAAAGATGTGTAGATCTTGTTAAAAACAACAAACCTTTAGATGTCTAAGCAGATTGGATGACCTCTCACTATCATATTGAGAGAAGAAGACTTTTTCAAGTTTCAGGAGAAGTAAGGACACAAACTAACTTTTTACATGGCTTGGTATAAGGTTATAAGGTAAATGCTTGCAAAGTTGTCAAATAATGATATTTACTTTTAAATCTATCTTTTCAATAGAACTTCTTGGTAATGGAATAATGAATGATCTTTACTTTTGGAAAAGTAAAGTTATTTATTACTGGATGCATTTGATATTTTTGTTGAAAATGTGTAAATTATTCTGTACTTAGCACTCTCCTGTTTGCTATCTTGCCTTTTATTTGAGAGATTTAAAATGATATTGAAGAAGCAAAAATTATTTGTATAACATCAAACTCCATACTACTTCCTATATTTATAGCTATAAGGGAAACATTATAAAAATAAACAGGACATTTGTCTTACATTTTAAGAAATGATCATTTCAGAATATACCACATTGCCTTCCTGATATAGAATTCCACTTCCTAGCTTAGGAGTTCCCCCCATTTTTTCCTACTTGCTACCATTTTATGGAAACCTATTTGTTTAGGAAAGTCTGCTTGTTTACATTCTAATCTTATTTGGCTCTAAGATTTTATCATGACTCAGAGGTTTCAGAGACTACCGTCATAAAAATACTATTTGTATCTGTTTGTATTCTCATGCTAATTGCAGTGTCATGCATGTAAGACAGAAGGACCCTGCCCCCAGTTGGTTCTGATTGATAAATAAAGGTCCCTACAGCTAATGGCTGGGCAGGAACAAAGAGGTGGGACTTTTATGATTCCCAGTCAAGGGACCAAGGAAGGAGGAAGCGGAGATCTACCATGATGGGAACAGAGAAGAACCACCACCTGAGAGGTGCAGGACAGAGAGACAGCTGACATTTACCTGGGAAAAGCAGTCTCAAGGGGAACCCACTACTGGGTTTGGGGCAACAAAGATGGGATATAGATTTTAGCAAGTAATAACTCAGGAAGATTGGAGGGGGGGTATGTTAGCCATGGGAGGTTAGGAAGTGGTCCATCCATTGAGCTGTTGATGACATATTAAAATATAAAGGTTGCATGTGTGTGTCTTTCATTGGGGAACCCAGAACATTGGGGTGGGTGGTGAGGAGTGCTACTGCCACTGGGATTGATTTGAGAAGTGTTAATTGGGTTCAAGTAAAAGTATTGCATTATTTTTCTTCTTGTAGAAAAATTGCCTTGAAGGAAGATCAATGGAATAGAACTGAAGACCAAGAAATGAACCCATACACCTATGGTCACTTGATATTTGACAAAGGAGCTAAAACTATCCAGTGGAAAAATGACAGCATTTTCAACAAATGGTGCTGGTTCAACTGGCAATCAGCATATAGAAAGATGCAAATGGATCCATTCTTATCTCCTTGTACAAAGCTCAAGTCCAAGTAGATCAAGGACCTCCACATAAAACCAGATACACTGAAACTTATAGAGGAGAAAGTGGCAATGAGCCTCAAACACATGGGCACAGGGGAAAAGTTCCTGAACAGAACACCAATGGCTTATGCTCTAAGATCAAGAATTGACAAATGGGACCTCATAAAATTACAAAGGTTCTGTAAAGCAAAGGACACTGTCAATAGGACAAAACAACAACTAACAGATTGGGAAAAGATCTTTACCAATCCTACATCTGATAGAGGGCTAATATCCAATATATACAAAGAACTCAAGAAGTTAGACTTTAGAGACTCAAATAACCCTATTAAAAATGGAGTACAGAGCTAAACAGAGAATTCTCAACTGAGGAAACTTGAATGTCTGAGAAGCACCTAAAGAAATGTTCAACATCCTTAGTCATCAGGGAAATGCAAATTAAAAGAACCCTGAGATTCCGCCTCACACCAGTCAGAATTGCTAAGATCAAAAAGTCAAATGACAGCAGATGCTGGAGAGGATGTGGAGAAAGAGGGACACTCCTCCATTGTTGGTGGGATTGCAAGCTGGTACAACCACTCTGGAAATCAGTCTGGTGGTTCCTCAGAAAATTGGACATAGTATTACCTGAGGACCCAGCTATACCACTCCTGGGCATATACTCAAAAGATTTCCCACCATATAACAAGGACATATGCTCCACTATGTTCATAGCAACCTTATTTATAATAGCCAGAAGTTGGAAAGAACCCAGATGTCCTTCAACAGAGGAAGGGACACAGAAAATGTGACACATTTACACAATGGAATACTATTCAGCTATTAAAAAATGATGAATTCATGAAATTCTTGCCAAATGGATGGAACTAGAAAATATCATCTTGAGTGAGGTAAGCCAACCACAAAAGAACACACATGGTATGTACTCACTGATAAGTGTATATTAGCCCAAAAGCTCCAAATACCCAAGATACAATTCACAGACCGTATGAAGCTCAAGAAGGAAGACCAAAGTGGGTGCTTCAGTCCTTCTTAGAAAAGAGAAGAAAATACTCATGGGAGCAAATACAGAGACTGAAAGAAAGGCCATCCAGAGACTGCCCTACCTGGGGATCCATCCTGTATACAGTCACCAAACCCAGACACTATTGTGGATGCCAAGAGATGCTTGCTGAAAGGAGCCTGATATAGCTGTTCCTTGAGAAGCACTGCCAGAGCCCTACACATAAGCTGGTGGATGCTTGCAGCCAACCATTGGTCTGAGTGCAGGGTCCCCAATGGAGGAGTTAGAGAAAGGACTGAAGGAGCTGATGGGTTTGCAACCCCATAGGAAGAACAATACCAACCAACCAACACCCCCCCCACCAGCCCCCAGAGCTCCCAGGGTATAAGCCACCAACCAAGAAGTACACATGGCTCCAGCTGCATATATAGCAGAGGATGGCCTTGTCAGGCATCAATGGGAGGAGAGGTCCTTGATCCTATGAAGGCTTGATAGATGTTCCAGTGCAGGGAAATAGAGGGCGGGGAGGTGGGAATGGGTGAGTGGGTGGGGGAACACCCTCAGAGAAGCAGGGGGAGGGGGGATGGGACAGGGGGTTTCTGGGAGGAGGGGAAACCAGGAAAGGGAGTAACATTTGAAATGTAAATAAAGACAATATCTAATTTTTAAAAAAAGAAAAGAAAGAAAAATTGCCTTGAGCAGTGTCTAAATTACACTCCAGTGGAAAATGGGGAAGTGGTAGGAAAAGTGAATAAGGAAAATTTTGATATATGTGATTTTCCCACCACCCTATACGTGTGATGTCTGGAAGTTTAGTCTAAGAAGGACTTTTAACAAATGCTACAGTCACATCCACATTAGCTATGACAAGGCCTGAGTGGCCTGCTCTTTTCTGAAGGGAAACAGAGGAGGAGTTGATTTGGGGAAAAGGGGGATGTTGGGAGGAATTGAAGGAGCAGATATTGCTGTTGAAATGTATTATATTAGAGAAGAGTAGATGATAGATAGATAGATAGATAGATAGATAGATAGATAGATGGGATGGTGGCTGGATGGGTGGCTGGATGAACAGCTAGTCAGTCAGACAGACAGACAGACAGACAGATGGGTGGGTAGATGGATGGATGGATGTTAAGTTAGGGATTGTGTGTCTTCCAAGACAGAGGTGGATATTTCTAAGGAAGATAAAGTTTCAGAAGAGTTTTGGTGTTGGTAACAGAACATAAAAGTAAATACCTTGCAAGTATTTGTGTGACATGAATAGGCAAAATGACATCAAAAAGGAATTCTCTTCTGTCCATCAAGCAGGAACATAATCACATTTCATCTCCAAGAACAAGAGGAAACTTGTCTTGCTAGGTCCTGAAGTTTTCTTTGACTATATAGTATTCTAAGAATATGTGTGTGTGTGTGTGTGTGTATGTGTGTGTGTGTGTATTCTTGAAATATATATGTACATATATATGTATATGTATGTATAAATGTGTGTGTGTGTAAACAGTATTATGAATATGTACATAACAGAACAGTGACTCAGTGCAAACACATAGAAGTAAACTGGGGAGGGAGAGAGAAAGAGTGAAATGTCTTCAGTGAATTCCTTATGTGAGAACCCTGAGCAAACCATACCATTCATGAGATAAATTTATCACAGTAGTTTCTAGATTTCTAAAGTCTCATAGTATACATTGATCATCAATTTATACCCTTAGGTATAACATAATCAACAAATCAACTGAAACTTGGAAAATTTAATAAAAATTATGGTATAAGGAAATGAGTCATCATTCCTTTGTAAAACCTACAAAGCACAAAAACATTATACAAGAGTGTGATGGCCAGTGTTATCAACTTGATAAGACTCAGAATCCTCTGGCAGACAAATCTTTGTGCATGTCTATGTGGGAGCTTCTAGATTAGCAATTCCTACCCTGAATATGGGTGACATCATTCTGTGTCTTGGGGCTTTAGAATAAATAAGAGTGAGAAACCAAGCAGAACACTCAAAGTCACCAGTGTGTGATTTCTGACTGTAGATGCAATGTGACTATAGGCCTTGGCTGCAGTAGTAAAGTGGATCTATGTCCTCAAACTGTAAGACAAACAGCCCTGCCCTCCTTAAGGTTCTTTTGTTGGATTTGATCACAAAATGAGAAAAGTAAATTATATGCTTAAATAGTTATTGCCAGATTCACAAGAAGTGTTAAATTTTGCCATCAATGCTTTAAGAAGCTTCCTTTATACTGCCACTTACTCCATTATCAGGACCAGGCTACAAAAATATTACAAAGACAGTAATAGGGATCAAGTCTGTGAATACATAGAAAGTTCTCCAAATTTTACCTGCTATATAGTAGCATAAATATGATCTATTGATAAAAAATTAAGAAAAGAAAAAGTGTATCCCAAGCATCTGTTACATCATTGGTGAGATGGCCAAAGAACTTTTTCTAAAGAAAATATGAAATGGAGACAGGTTTATTACAGTGGTTGATTAATCCACTCTAATCTCCCAAACTGCTGTGGGGTGAGTTCCTTGCTACCCTCCCCAATGCTATGGATTACAGCATGAAAGACACATATACACAGCCTTATACTTAATATGCCTTAATCAGCCTCAATGGCTGGGCTACTTCCAAACTTCCATGTTGCTAATGCCTCACCCCCCCACACCCCCAATACTCTTGAGTTATTATTTTCTAAAATATTCCGTCCTTACTACCCTAGACCCAATTTGGGATCCCTTGGGGCCACTGTTTCCCAGCTCTTACATGATTGCTACTCTGTCTTCTGTAGCTCTCAAGCCTGCATCTTATTCCTTTCCTGGCATGGCTTTTCTCACTCCGTCTTCTCTTGGTCCCCTTGCCCACAAATCCTAAAGTCCCATCTCTGTCTCTCAGCCAGCCATTGGCCTCTGAGAAGTTTATTTACAAATTGAAATCAACTGGGGGCAGGAACCCTCAGCATCTTACATGAGGGATTCTCATGCAATTTTGGGAACCCAAATAACATAATGAAAGATTTAGGCCAAATCTATAATAGATAGGTATGACAGATCATACCTGTAATCTTAGTCATTTGGAGGCATAGGGCAGGAAGGTCAGGAGTTTAAGGTCATTTTCAGCTCCATAGTGAAATTGAAGCCAGCATTGGCTACATGAGACCTTGTTATAAAAAAGAAAAAAAAGAAGCTAACCAACCAATCAACCAAACAAACAAAAAACAAATGAGTGAGTCTAGTTAGAAATAATTACATATGATATAATAATAACACTATAAAAAATAACTAAGCAGGCTATTGTCCTTGCTCATTGTAACTCCTGAACTTGATAGTAATACTCTACTGCTGAAGCCACCTCACATCTGGGCTGAAGAACATAGAGAAATAAGGCTGGTAGTGATCTGGAACTTCCTCTCTACTAGAATGTGCTCCGTATGTTGATAGGGAAGAAAAGTCATCAGTAGTCTAAGCCAGCTGTGAATCCTGCCAATATAGTCAAGACTGACTTGGAAAATACTTCTATTTGGTATCATGGATGTTATGGGGATAATCAATGGATTTTTGTGTTGGATTTAGGCCTCATTCCTAAGGGATATAAGGCATGCTTGGTACTGTAAAAGTGGCTGTGAGCTTACAATATGGGTACATCATAGGCGCTAGTGGAGATCTTACTGCTTTTTTTTTCTTTTTTTTTTGTGAAACAGATATAATATTAAACATTTTTTCTAAGTAATTAACTGTATACCCATAGATTAGTGTGGCTCCCAATTCTTATCTAGAAAGCCCATTTTAGCAGCGAGTAGCAGTTAATACAGGGACAATTGGTCAGTCTGTAGAGTGAATAACTGGAGTGTTCAGTATTAAAGGGGACATCTATATTATACCCACACCCCTCATGGCTCAGGGAATATTGTGGATGATATAGACTAGAAATATTCTAAGGGCTGGATTGCAGGGAGGGCTGTTGTGAAACAATGTCTTCTAGAATAACAGAGTAATTGCTCTCACGAACTCATAGCATCTTGCACAAGACCTAGCAAGTCAATATTTCAGCATGAATGAGGGTAGAGTCTATGAAGACTCACCCCTAGCTGACTCATCTCAGAGTAGGGAGACTCAGTGTTCTTTAGGGAAGTGGCACCTTGTATTTTGCCCCTACCACAGTGGATTGTGCTATAAGCATTCATATACAGTAATTATGTTAGGACACAGTGGGATGTGAAAAGAGATCAAGTTGAGGTGGGGTGTGGCAAATGAGCTCTGGGAGGACATATGGGGAGTAGAGGACATATATTATCAAAATACATTGTATATGTCTGTGAAATTCTGAACAAATTCAAAATACATAAATTGGAGCAAACTATAAAGTTGTTTTATCTCCCTCCTTTTTGGTTTTAAAATAATATTGATAAAACAAAGCACTTAGTATTTGTTAAACAAGTGTGTGTGGAAGTAATGGACAAATTAATAACTCGACAACAAGTTTTTACTTAGAATCTAATATTTTATGTGGAAATTAGTTCCAAAGCCTTGAACATGCTAAGCAAATGTTCCGCCAATGAGCCATATTCCTGTCTTTAAACTTTTGTTTATTAGTTGTTTGGTAGTAAAATGACTATTTAACAAATGGAGAAGAGAGATGATGATTTATCTTTCTCATTTATCCTAATCTTGGAAGGTTGGGCTGTCATATAAATAAAAGCCCAAACTTCATAAGCCACTTAAGAAGATCCCAATGTCATCAAGCTGCTGCTGAATTAAACAGGCCTGGAAGACATGCACATCTGGATTTACTTCCCGTTCTGTTCTATGTACACAGTAGCTGTGGTGGGCAATTGTAGACTCCTCTACCTCATCTTCTTTAAGGATACCCTTCCTAGGTCAATATTACTTCTTGTCTGTGTTGTCCCTTAATGACCTAGTCACAGCAGTGCTTCAATACCCAAAACTCTCTGTATCTTCTGGTTCTACCATGAGGAAATTAGCTTTACTGATTGTCTGGCCCAGATGTTCTACCATTGACCCGATCATCTTCTGGGACTCAGCACATAATTCGGGTTTCCCTTCATTATCAGGAGTTCTCCTTCTCTGACCTTGTCTAGGGAATTCTAAGTTCCCGCATATGCTTCTACCTGAGAAATGTCGTGTAGCCTCAACTAGATTACAAGATCAATTTCCTTTCTCCTGATAAGAACCTGTTCAGAGAGCACCTAAGATTCCTGAAATAGTTTCCCATGCTAATGAGGCATTTCAGGTACTCTAAGCCCATAGCCAATGACCTTTGCCCATCCTGCATGTTCTTATCCTCAGTCCCCCAAAACTTTATAAGCCTTGAATAACCATAAGTAACATTGATCTGACTCCTGATAGCTGATCCTGTTGTGGTTATTCACCATATGTACTCACAGGGCTTCCCATACCCCCGATCCTCTTCTCTGCTCTCACTCCCCTTAGGTACCTTATCAGCTGATGATTCATGAGAGCAAGGAGACCCAGCAGAGACTTAATGTGTCAGGGTGAGGACATACTCAGAGTGGGCCCACCGTCTCAGAGGAGTAGGGAAGGGGAAATGGGAGGAGGGACTCTGCAGAAGGTTCAGGGAGGGGGGCAGCATTTTGGATATAAATAAACAAATAAATAATTTTTTTTTTTTTATAAAACAGATGAAAGATAAGGAAAGAATGCTGCATACAGTAGCAGACAAGTGAAGAAAGACACTGGGAAGCTCCATTTTGTTTTCTGCTGGCACAGTGAGATATCATTTGAAACACACGCTTGTTGAATTTTGCAACTCAGTATCCCAGATCCTTGGTGAACTGCACTGTAAGGGAGTCATATCAGATGTCCCAGGGTTGTGCTGAAACGTGCCCAGCAGGTTACTTATAGAATGCAAGGAAGAAGCTTTGCATCAAAACCTGGAAATATTCAGAAACACAGAAATCTGGATTGAGACAACTTCTGCAGAGGAAGAGACACGAGCTCCAAAATCCTTCTTATCATTTGGAAGGACAGTTGAGAGGTAGGGCTAGCACTGAAAGCAGGCCTCTGCAAGGATTCACAGAGCCTTGACCTCACCCCAAAAGAACCTTCCAGGGTGGGACAGCATTTTGACTTCAGTTTTGCAAAGGACCACTCAGGTGTAGAAGCTTATAGCCTGGGAAGGAACAAGAGAGGCTTCACCCAACAATCAGACAAGACTGCCTCCAGGCTCTGTACACCACCCAGCTCCCACCCTTTGGATGTGTTTTGGCTGTAACACTAAGTGTCAGTTCAGAAGGCCAGATCTCTCCTGCTCTGTTCTTGTCCTCCCTCAATTTCCTCCTTTTCTCTTTTATTTTCATAGACTTCATATGAGCACAGTCCGGGCTGGCTTGTGGGTTCCCTATGTCTCAGCCGTCTGAAATGGAGCTTAGGTTATTTGGTTGTATTTCCTTGTTTATTGTTGTGCTTAGCCCTGGTCTTGTATTTTAATGCTAATTCTATTTTCCTGGGATGAGAAGTGAATCACATATACAGGTGTGAACCTTCTCCCCACCTTAACTTTTCAAATAAAGGCTAGAGCCAGTGATTGAGCAGCTGAAAAGTTTGGGGGAGAAGGGAGAGAAGGTGAGAGAGAGGACAACGGAGGAGGAGGAGGTGGAAGGAGAATGGAGCAGAAGCACGTGGCCTGGAGAAACTGCAAGTTATAAGGGATCTCATAAGGGAAATATAGTAGTGTAGTGGTAAACCTGCCCAATCTAGGCTTGTAGCTTGTATTCCTATTAATTGAGTCATGATTTCTTTGCCCAGGGTTTTTTGGGTTGGAGATTTACCACAATAGTTTATTTTTTGCATTCTGCCTTTAATCCAAACTATTTAATGCCTTCTCTCTCTGTCCCCTCATGTCTATGGATCTGCCTTCTATTCACTTTCCCTCCTCTATTTTTTCTCTGTCAACACAGTAGTACTCTAGCTTATTTCTTCTTCCTCTTTCCATTCTTATTCTTCTTGCTTTCCACGCATAGCCACAATAGTTAATACCTAAATGTAAGCTATACTATGAATGTTACTTTATTGCCTATAAAGATGGGGATTTAAAGAGTGATTACTGGTTACTTGATGTTCACTAAATATTCCCAGTGGACATGCCTTTTGAGTGATTGTTATTACATAGAGTATTCTATTTTCATGAAAGTAAGTCTGGTGCCATGAACACCAGCGTATCAGTGAAATTGACACCTCAAATCCAGTACAACTTACTCTACCTTGACACTGCAAGCTTTTCTACTGAAATATTATGTTTTTAAAAAAGCAACTAATATCTCTTGCAGTGATGTCCTCCAACAAGAGCAAATTAGAGAAAATCATCAAAATAATTAATGAGTATGTTTAAAGAAATCACACAGCCACCCAGCAGCTGGCTGAAACAGATGAATAGACCCACAGCCAAACATTGGATGGAGCTTGATATGTCTTAATGGAAGAGCTGGAGGAAGGACTTATGGACCTGAAAGGGATAGGAACTCTGTAGGAAAACCAACCAGGTCAACTAGCCTGTACCTTTGGGGGCTCCCAGAAATTGAACCACCAACCAAAGAGTGTGCATAGACTGGACTTAGGCACCCTGCACATATGTAGTGGATGTATAGCTCAGTCTTCATGTGAGTTCCCCAAACACTGGAGCAAGGGCTGTCCCTAAATCTGTTTCCTGCCCATAGATTCTGTTCACCTAATTGAGCTGCCTTGTCTTGTTTCAGTGGGAAAAGATGTACCTGGTACTGCAGAGACTTGTGGTGTCAGGATGGGGCAATACCCAAGGGGGCCTCCACCCTCTCAGAGCAGGAGGAGAGGTCCAGTGATCATGATGTAAAGTGAATAAACAAACAAACAAATATATAGGGAAACAAATAAATCATACAGAAGATGAGTGAACCCTTGGTTGAATTACAATAGAGCACATGCAAACAACTGAATGAAATAAGGAAGTCAGTACAGCATGTAGATGAGGAATTCAATAAACAGAAATACTTGGAAAATAGGCTAGTAAAATGTTTGATGGAAACTCTTATAAATAGTATTGGTTGACACAAAGCAGACTAGCAGAGCTTAAAGTAAAAGCAGAGTGTAATGCTTCATTTTAATCATCCCTAGACAAAATAACTGAAGCAACAAGACTTTGAAGACATCTGTGTGGGACTATTTAGACAAAGTTAACTGATATGGAAGGACACATCATAATGTCATTGGTAACACACCCTAGGCTAGCACACTAAACCTCATTAAAGCAGAAAGTTAGCTGAGGATGAGTATTCATCTCTCTTTGCTTCCTGATTGTGGGTATCATGTGACCAGCTGCCTCACACTGCAGATCCCACATCGGTAGTGCCATACTTCCTGCTGCCACTTCTAGCTGCTTCTTCTGTAGAGCAATAACTCTCTTTTTAAAGTATGCTTAATATATTATGATTGTAATATAACACAATTACAAATGACAAACATTTGGTTTAACAATTTTTTAACTTCTTTCTATAATCTTTCTATATATCTTTCTCAAAATTCATAATTACAGGTTAAGAGATATTTACTAGGTACTCTTACATTATGTCTTGTCAGAAATAGATTTTTATTTATTTTAAAGTTTATAAATAGTAAACATATATACTATAGGCATTAATTTGTTACCAGTTTAAACAAACAGAAAATTAATTAGAGTCATTTATTGTTTTTTTTTTTCCCTGTGATTTCCACACCTCAAACATTGCATATTCAATCAAATCTAAGATACTAACCTTTGGCTGAATTTCTCAATGTGATATGTTTATTGTCAATCTCCTTTGCAAATAAATAAATTTCATGAAAATCAGAACCAATATTACATAGGGATCATTTTCAAGTTTTCAGTCTTACTGTAGAGTTCTCAGTGATTCCCTAGCCATAATAATATAAAATTAATTAAAGGTGAGTATGTGAATGATTCAAGTATTTACTATTTCAGTTTGTAACTCACACTCCTTCGATAGAAGGAAATGCTGAAATCATACAAATATGATTGTTATTAAAAACAGCAACACGTTTATTCTCATTACTGTCACTGTATGGATTCTCACAAACAGACATGTACATAATACAAATGAAATCATTTTCTTATTTGTCTTCAGGAGGCAGCAGGGTAGAAAGCTTCATCTGCTGATCCTCCTTCCATAGGGTTACTTTGTTTTCACACCAGCACTTTTGTCTCTAAAGCGCTGCTATGTCCTCTGTGATACAGAATATAGTTTTTCATCAGAAGCTCAGGTCAATATTTCAGATCTCAAGGGATTTAGACAGGAAGAGCCATGTACATGGATATAAGTACAACATATATAATAGGATTCAGATGTTTTGGGATCGTCATACTGAACATCTTAACCAGGTTATTTTCATCTCTTTATTTTTTTCTTTTTGCCGACTAGAAACTAGGTCTGAGAGGACATGTGACAGGCTGGGCAGTCACAGGGTGTCTTTGTGAATGGTAGTAGATCCACTGCCAAAAAGCTTTGTTAGAGGACTCAGGTGCTTTTAGTGTGCTCCAGTTGATTGTCCAATTGATTGGTTCTTAGAAAGGCAGTTTTGATTCCATTCACCCAGATCAAAGTCAGTGAAATCATGAAAATAGTTGCTCTTTCCTTGGAGAAGATATCCGTATAATCTTCAGACTTAATTTCTGTATAGCTTTTCATGGTGATATTTATGATGATGATAATGGTGAAAAATGTCTCTTTCTCCTAAACAAACAGGCATCATTGGAAATAATGGGAGTCAGATGAGAATCATAGCCAAGTAAAAAGCTACAGAAGAGATGCTGATCACAGACTGGACACTCGTTTGTTACTAGTTCTCCCTTTTTCTTCAGAAGCAACATCTTTTACTTTCTTCTTTCAAGACTTAGACTAAGATGGAGAGAGTCCATCTTAGACAGCAAAGCTGAACTGGGTGAGTCTACAGGCATGTTGAGGGGAAAACATGGGTTTTAAGATTGAGGATGATCAAATGAGGGATGGCAACATTATCTCCAGGGTTAGAAAGGAAGATGGACATTAGATGTTTTCAATATTCTTGATACATTGAGATATTCATGTTTCAAGTTGTTATCTCTACAAACTTTAGCATAATGGAAGTATGGTTTTGCTGCAAAAATAAGGCTGTGTAATATTTAAAGCATTTTAATTTTTATTTGAAAGTAAAATTTAAATTATACTAAGTATATTCTTGGTCATTATTATGCTAAATCTCTGACAGAGAAGTTTAAAAATCGGTTGAAAATGCAGCAACTAAACCTATAGTAATCAGTATAATAATATCAATAAGGGAAACATGGGTAATATAAAGAGCACATTTATCTTATCTGTGGAAAATAACTTAAGGATATAAGAAGCCATCTTGGAGATATAGTTCATATTTTCAACTCAAAAACATGTAGTGGATTCCCTGGTCTTTCTGCTTGCTTACACGTGCACTGAGAGTTGACTGTTACTGGATGTGGTAGCACATGCCCTTAATTCTAGTACTCAGGAGAACAGAGGCTGTGAGTTCATGGCCTACCTGGTCTATCTATTGAGTTCCATGACAGTGAGGTTAAATAGTGAGATCCTATCTCAAAAAAATGTTGACTGTTAGTATTGAGGGAATAATAAGTAATAACATTGAAAAATCTGTAATAGTTTTCAAGCTGCAAAATAAGTATATAATTCAGTTAAATTTGTGTACTTTTAAAATGTTTTTTGTATAAAAAGGCAAGGATGATTACAGTATGAGCATTTAAGATCTTGGCTACCCTTACCAAGGATGAAAGAGAAAAGTGACCATCAACGAGTCAGGGGAAAGCTGGTGCAGCTCTTGCTCATAGTCATTCATCATCTTAAAATGCATCTAATTTCACATAAACTTACACATGTGAATGTATATCACATAACAATAAATATTTTAATGGTTAACTTTTTTGATATAAACCAGTGATAGAATACCCAAGATGTAGGAGGACCAGAATTTAACTCACAGCAACCCAGAATAAAAACAAACAAAATGTAACTATTATATCCACATCCCGAACACTAGCTTCTTTTCCATTATAAGATAAATATGTATTTGATTAAACATATATTCACATATACATACTATTTATAAAAGTTTCTCATACATGTAAGTATAAAGATTTCTGTTCTAAAATACACTACAATTTAAGATTGTACCAAATGAAAAAATTGTACATAGAAATCTCCACTGGGGTCTATATTATAGTTCTCCAAAGCAACCCTTAGCCAAATAAAATATACCCATTATATTGAAATATCTGGTTATTTCTATCATGCACAGAGTCAATGACCTGCTATATAGGAGATCATTAACCATAATCTGATTTCCTCTAATGTTCTGTTTCTGAATTAGGTGATAGCAGGAAAACATGGTCTGCACCAAGGAATTCTGTGTTTGATTTAACAAATTAAAAATATAACATACTACCTATGAGGGTTCTTGCATCATAAGAATAACAAGTGTGAGTAGCAGTATGAAAAGATGAAGATACAAATTCATCTTTTGATATCATACTCTGGGCCAGTCTGCATCCAACACTGTCGCACAGATAATCAGGACTAGTGAAGAGGCATTATTTTATTATTAGCAAGAGATGTTCCAGATCCTTAGAGATTCCAACAGCTCCAGGTTCCAGGTGTCTGAGTTCATTCTCATGGGATTTCCAGGTATCCACAGCTGGCAGCACTGGCTCTCTCTGTCCCTGGCTATGCTTTATACCTTGGCTCTCATTGCCAACACACTCATTGTGACTGTCATTTACCAGGAGGTATCACTACATCAGCCTATGTACCATTTTCTGGGCATCCTTGCTATTGTGGACATGGGGCTGGCAACTACTATCATGCCCAAGATTTTAGCCATCTTATGGTTCAATGCTAAGGCTATCAGTTTTAATGAATGTTTTGCTCAGATGTATGCCATCCATTGTTTTGTTGCTATGGACTCAGGCATCTTTGTCTGCATGGCTATAGATAGGTATGTGGCCATTTGCAGACCATTGAGATACTCTTCCATAGTTACTGAATCTTTTGTGGTCAAAGCAACTGTGTTTATGGCCCTCAGAAATTGTGTGGCTCCCATGTCAGTACCTGTATTGGCTGCTCAGAGAAATTATTGTTCACAGAATCAAATTAACCACTGTTTTTGTACTAACCTGGGGGTCACTAGGCTTGCCTGTGATAACAGAAAAATTAACAGCATCAACCAGCTATTTCTGGCTTGGACAGTCATGGGGAGTGACCTTGGTTTAATTATGGTTTCCTATGCTTTTATTCTTCAGTCTGTCCTGAGGCTGAACTCTGCAGAAGCTGCATCTAAAGCCTTAAGTACCTGTACTTCTCACCTCATCCTAATTTTTTTATTCTACACTGTTATCATTGTCATGTCCATCACTCACAGTGCAAAAATGTCAGTTCCTGTCATTCCGGTTCTGCTGAATGTCTTGCACAATGTTATTCCCCCTGCTCTGAACCCCATGGTGTATGCTCTTAAGAACAAAGAGTTCAAACAAGGCTTATACAAGGTGCTTAGGCTGGATGTCAAAGGAGGCTGAAAAAGGAGAAAAAAAACAATTTTACTATTTTAATGCTAGGATGTCGGATTGTACTGATTAGTTTTACAGGCATAATATAAAACATCTATAAACATCAGACATTTATAAAACATTGATAAATCTGTGTAATGTCTTAATTTTTCATCAATATCCACTTGAAATAATTATTTTTAAAACATGGTATCACTTTTGTAGTCATGGCTGGACTAGAACTTGCTATATATACAAGACTGGCCTTGACTTCTCAGAGAACCACTTGCCTCTCTTTCCAGAGTGTTGGAGTTGAAGGCATGGATTATCAGATTCAATGAAAAAAAAAACTGTCTTGAAAAACTGAAAATCATGTTATCTAATGTTTTTCTCCAAGTCATTAGCCTGGCTTCGATGTTATTAAACACTTATTGGATGATACAATTCATTCAAATGGATACATGAAATCTTTTATAAATAAAGAAAAATGTAATTCTTAATGTAAATTCTTTAAATTTGTGTCCCCTTGTCAGAAAGAACAGCTGTGAAATGATGCTAATTTCTGCTTTTAATTCAGATACTTTGCCTTTCCCATGTGTATACAATCACACACATGCATGTATCATGATTAATATATGAATATGAAATTATTTGGTGGTTTATGAGCACCATTAAGGGGGTAAGAACTGAAATCCCTACTCTTAGTCCTCCTCTGCAAGGTGTGTTGGGCATCATACAGGCACTTGCCCTTTCTGAGGTTAAGTCAGCTCAAATGTGTAGCACTCAAGGGACTGACATGTTAAGGGACGCATGCACACTTCTATAGCTGCATCTAGTCGTTTCTCATCTAAAATGTCTTTTTGGACCTGACTGCACCCAGCTGACTGTTTTGATATCCAAAAAGTAGCCATTTCACAGGGTGAAGAGGGAGAGCAGATAGTGCCACGATGATAGTTTTTTTGTTAAGAGGAGACACATGGAAAAGGTTTTGTTAAAGGGACAGTAGCTTTGAGGTACAGTAACTGACTAGAGCATTCTCAGAGCTATAGACTTTATTTCAATCATAAAAGATAAAAGACATAAATTTTGTGGGTTTTTTTTCTGGTAAAATGTGTATTTAGTAATTTCCAAGACGGAAATTCAGTATTTTGATAATGTCTTACTATTTTGCTTATAGAAAACTGTGTCGAACATAGAAGTAAAGCTATTTGACAAGACCAGTTTTAATTATCCCATACTCTTCCTTAGCTACAGGACAGATAAGTGATTGATATATTCTCTTTGTTTTATTTTGCTTTCTTCTTTTTTCCTAATTACTCTATATCAAACCTTTTCTCTATTATTCCTAAAAGTGAGCACCATGTGACTGTTCTTTCCTTTGGCTCCTAATGTTTGGCTGATATTGATCTTTATTCATTAACATTTACAGTATATTTTTAATAATTTATATGGTTGGCATTTTCCAAAGTATTTTCAGATATATTGTGGACGTGGATTTTCTTTGTATATGCCTTTATTACATATCTGTATTTTAGATATTACAAATGTGAAATATACCCATTTGAGCTCTCTAACTTTAAAAATTATTATATTGATACATTCTGTGCATGTGTGCATGTATGTGTGTGTGTGTGTGTGTGTGTGTGTGTGTGTGTGTTAAGGCACACACTTGCCATGGCAGTGGTATGGAGGTTAAGGAACCACTTGAGAGAGTTAGTAATCTCCTTCAACCATGAGAGTCCCATGGACCAAGCTCAGGTTGTCAGGTTTCTGGGCAGGTGCCATCTCACCAGTCCTTCTACTAGATTTTAAATAACTGATAAAATTGCTCAAACCAAAAAAAAAAAAAAAGTTCTTCTAGGTGCTTTATTTTTCTACTCTTATAAAGGGTTCCTTATGATTTTATAACAATAATTTTATTGAAAATTTTCATTCTTATTTATAAAGTACACCTTAAAATTTTTATCTCTGCTTGTATGAATCTTCATGTATTCAGTGAAAATTATATGTATACAACAACTTGATAATCTTTAAATTATTATTATATTTCTTCCATTCATTAATGTTTCAATCCATTAATCATTCATTTGTAAACATCATGTCTATAACTTGTTTAATTATAAAACTATAAACATGAATTAAATATGTATACTAACAGTTGGGTTGTGGGTGCTAAATGATAAAGTAGGTGGATTTCCATAATAAATACATTATTACTTCAAGTTTGTCATTTTTCTGTTTTTTTTCTTCTATTGGATATTTTCTTTATTTACATTTCAGATGTTATCCCCTTTCCAGGTCTCCCCTCCAGAAACCCCTATCCCATTCCCTCCCTGCCTCTATGAGAGTGCTCCCCCACCTACCCAATCCCACCTTCCTGTCCTGGCATTTCCCTACACTGAGGCATTGAACCCCCCCAAAGCCAAGGGCCACTCCTCCCACTGATGTCCAACAAGGTCATCCTCTGCCACATAATTCTGTCTTATAACAACTATTAAGGATAGTTATATGTTGTCTCAAAACAAAGAGATAACTTTTGCTGAGGAAGGAAAATTTAAAGGTAGATTTTGTGGTGTGGGAGGGGTTAGGGCACCTCAGAGAACAGAGAGGTTGCTGGTAACTTTAAAATAGCAAGCTGGAAATAAGCAAGGTAAGAGAATGGTAAACTAGCGAAGACCATCCATGGCTCAGGTGTAAGGCCATTTGTCTTTTCCTCTGTGAAAGAAATCATCATTATGTTCAAAGTTTGAGGCACTTGACATTTCTAGTTGATCCAATTTGGCTTTAAGATTTTATCATGACTCAGGACGAGGTCTCAGAGACCACCCTTATAAACATGCTTGTCTTGTATTATTTTTATTCCTACAGAAAAATTGCCTTGAGCAATGTCTAATTATACTCCAGTGAAAAATGGGGAAAGTGAATAGGAAACAATCTGATATATGAGATTTTCCTACCACCTTACACATCAAGGAGCCTGTTCTGATATCTGGAAGTTTAGTCTAAGAAGGACTTTTAACAGATACAACAGGCACATCCACATTAGGCCAGATAAGGAAGAAGGTGAATATTCCAAAAAGGATGGGGTTACTGGAGTATATATCTGTCCATTTTCTTTTTATATTCTCCAGTGATGACAAGTGGTGACATGTACATAGTATAGTCATGGTAGAAGGTTTGATATAACATCAGGAGACCACTGAAATTTAGAACAAAAACTCTAAACATTACTTGAAGTCTCTAGGTGTGAAAATCTTCAGCAGAATGAGTAACACAATGATGTGATTTGTGTTCCAGAATCTAAGGGAAGGGCTTGCAAGATGCACAGCTCAATAGCTCGTTTCCCTGGCTAGAACAGTGAAACAGTTTTTAGTATATTGCCCAAGAACTCTACCACTTACCCTTTTTAAATCAAAGAGATTATTCCTTCTTCTTAATTCAATTTGAAAAACGTGAGCTATTTCTACCATTTTATTGTTCGTGTGTGTTTTAGGCTACATCTTTTTTACTGAACAAGGGTGGCTTAAATACATGTTTCTCTAAAAACACATGTTAATATCCCCCTCTCAAAAAAAATAAAATAAACCTGACAGATTGTTCCACACTAAGTAGTAGTCACTAAATAGTAGACATAGCCCAATAAATCTCTGGAGCATACCAAATACAGCTTCTAGGATGGCTATTCACAGATATACAAGATATCAAAACGTATTTTGTTTTTCATGGATACAAGGATCCTACTACACTGTTGTTGAAGTGTGTACAAAATTTTGTTATTCCTTTAATCCCAACACTTGGGAGGCAGAGGCAGGTGGATTTTTGAGTTTGAGGCCAGCCTGGTCTATAGAGTGAGTTCCAGGACAGCCAGGGCTATACAGAGAAACCCTGTCTTGAACCCCCCCCCCAAAAAAATTGCATTCACTCAGAACATTAAACAAATACAATTTTTACAAGCTTCAACAATTAACTACTGTTGATATATATTCATCATGATCCAAACCTAGGATTTGGGCAAAAACTTGTGTGTTTTCTTGTTAAAAAGTGTTGGGAGCCGCCTGAGCACCCACATCCGCCATTACAAGATGGCGCCTACATTCAGCCGAGGACAAGTTGTAAACAGGCTAGTGCGCATGCACCAGGTAATTTTCCACCTCGGAGTCTCAGCCTCTCTCGTGGCGGCATCTGGCCTGGTGTGCGGGAGCCAATGGGGAAGCTCCATGTCCCAGGCAAGCGCTGTGACCCATATAAAGGGCGAGTATTCTATTGTTCTGAGTCTCCACTCGTGGCAAGCTTATGCTCTCCCTCTCAAGATGCATTGAAGCTTTACTGCAGAAGGATCCTATGTGTGCCGCGTCGTTCTTGCTGGCGAGACCGTAGCGCGGGGCAAAAAAGTAAACAATGTGTATAACCCTTTAAATGCTGATTTAGAATAGATATATAAAGGTAAGTACCTGAGATAAAGTTTATTCTGGATAGGGGTTAAAGGGAAAGGACCAAAGGCGTGGCTTGGTAAAGACACTGAGTGTCTAAGTCGATTGCTGGGACCCACATATTGGAGGGAGAGAAATGACTTAGACAAGTTGGCTTAGGACCTCCACATGGACCCCATCCCACAAATAAGTAAATGTTATTTTTATGATAGAAAAGTAACCCTGTAATAACATATCAGTTTTGTTATCATCATCATTTTACTATCTGATGATACATCCAATAACATCACAATGTAAGCTTTAAAGTGCAGAATAAAATTGGTATTTTAAAAATTTGGTTTATGTGAGGAATGAAAGAAATCATACCATTATTAAAATTTCAAGTGAATAGAAAGCATAAATTTCAGTAAATGAAGTACAAGGAAGCTCCCTCCCTCCTCCACACCTCCATCCCCACTCCACCCTACTCCACCACTCTACACTACCCATCCACATCACCCACATCCCACCTTTCCACACTACCCACACCACTCTCACAAAACCCTCATCCCCCATCCTCCCCACTCTCAACCTCACCCTCACCTCCTGGAAATAGTGAAGCAGCACTGGAATCACTGCAACGGAGCCAGGAAGACATCAAGTTTAATGACAGGAGCAGGCACAAGGCTGCCTAGTATACAAAAGTATGTGTCCCAAGCAAGAAACTGCAATATCACAAAGTCAATTGTTTGTTGTCAGGAAAAAGATGCTGAGCACAATAGTGAGAGGAGCTGACTACCAGCTATGGAGATTTCTTCTAGGAATTCCTCTGGACTATCCAGGAATGATATAGTGGTTGCTTACTTTGAAGTCTGAATGAAGGGAAAGCCACTTGGTTGTCTGCTTTCAAACCATGTGAAAAGATTAGCTTTAGAATGTGTGATTTTGATCTCAGTAAAAATGAGAAAGTGTGATGAAATTATTTTCTACATATGTATTTTCTCTAGTTTCCTGGAAAATAAAAACAGATTTCAATGAATTAGACTGTGATTCCAGGATTGTGTAAATACTCAATAAACCTTTATTTATATAGGATAAGACAGATTCATCCAGCTATAAATCTCTATAATACATTATGATGATTGATAATAATGAAATTTAAATTTTCAAATAGTGTTGTTTGAATGTTTTGTCAGAAATATACCAAGTGATTACATATTTAAAATTCATTTTAAGATGGCCACCAGGAAAACAGGCAGCCTAACTGTGGACCTTCATCTCTCCTCCCTCTCCTGCAAATCCAAGCAACCAGTTTCATCCCTAGCTCTCTAGTAGACCACCTGCTGCAGCTTCCCTTTCTTTCTTGTTCTGTCTCCAGTCTTATTGCTTTATCCCAGGCCTCAATTCAGCCAGCAAAGCCTGCCAGACAAGCAAGTAGGCCAGTTTCTAATTTCCCAGTCCCATTCCCAACTCTGTGGCAGACCACCTGTTGTGGGCTCTCCCTACTCTCTCCTCCCATTCCTAGGGGACTAAGCAGATCCTGGTAGAACACCCTGCTTTCTTCCCTCCCATTAACCCCTCAGTCTCTCTTCCAAGATGATCTCTATTCTTAAGTGTCAGCTCCCAATACCTAGAAACACATTTTACCTAGAACCTCCAGTGACCGTACTTAGTAGAATCCCATAAGAATTTGACACCAGGTAGCACAACCACCACACCCTCCTAAGAATTAGAGAGGGCAACAGAAAGCAAAGAAAGAAACATCCACACAACAAAGACAAGGCCAGATATCACCCTTAGAATTACAATCTTCCCAAACCCAGATTCCTAGACAGCTGTATTAAAACACAATAATGGCCATGACAAAGAGTCTCCTGTAGAGCACAGCAAGCCTACCATACCACAGTAGGCCATAAACAATGCAATATAGCTACAGCACAAGATAAAAACCTTAACAATGATTATGAACATGATAGAAGACCTTACAGAGGAAATGAATTAATAACTTAAATAAATACATAAAAATACAAACAGTGGAAGAAAAAAAAAAAAACCAAAAAGGTCAAGACCTGAAAGTGGAAATAAAATATTAATTTTCTTTAAAAAAGCCCAAGCTGAAGGAAATGAAAAATTTAGGAAATCTAACAGGAACCTTAGAGGCAAGCCTCACCCACAGAATACAAGAGATACAGGAGAGAATTTCAGGCACTGAAAACATGCTAGAAGAAATGAATACCCTAGCCAAAGAAAATGTTAAATTCAAAAGTCCCTGGCCCAAAATACTCAGGAAGTATGGAACACTATGAAAATATCAAATCTGAGAACAACAGAATGATAGGCATAGAGGAAGAAGAAACCCAATCAAAGGTATGGATTTTTTTTTAAAAAGCAAATTTATGGAAGAAAATTGCTCTAATCTAAAGAAGATGCCAAACATAGTAAAAGAAACATAAAGAACAGCAAATAGACTGAACGGGAAAAGAAATTCCCCTTGACCTAAGTATAAACTAAAGAAAAATATTAAAAGCTAAAAGGGAAAATGACCAAGTAACATATAAAGGCAGACCTATTAGACTAATATTTTACATGTCCCTGGAGACTCTAAAAGCCAGATGGCCCCCCCCCAAATGTTGTAGACTCTAAGAGGTCTAGATGCCAGACCAGACTACTATACCCAAAATTTACAATCAAAATACATGGGGAAAATAAGATATCCCATGATAAAACCAAATTTAAGCAATATCTCTCTATTAATCCAGCCAAACAGAAGGTGCTGGAAGTAAAATCCCTTCCTAAAGAGATTAGCTGCATCTAAGAAAACACAAGAAATAAATAATCCCAAGCTAGCAAATCAAAAAGGGGGGAAAGACACACACACACACACAGAGAGAGAGAGAGAGAGAGAGAGAGAGAGAGAGATCACAAGAAATTAAATCAACAAACACTGCTCATTGATATATTTCAGTATCAATGGTTTCAGTTCCCCAATAAAAAGATACAGACCAACACAACTAAAACAGAAGCCATTCTGCTGGTACATCCAAGAAACACCCCTTAACATCAAGAATAGACACCACCTCAGAGTAAGGATGGAAAAAGATATTTTAAAAAAAAGACCTGAGAAACAAGCTGGTATACCTCACAAATATCTGACAAAATGGATTAAAAAAATAAAGAGAGAGAGAGAGAGAGAGAGAGAGAGAGAGAGAGAGAGAGAGAGAAGGTCACATACTTAGTGTTATGGTTTGTATATACTAAGCCCAGGGAATGGCACTATTAAAAGGTGTGGTCCTGTTGGAGTAGATGTGGCCTTGTTGGAATAGGTATATTATTGTGGACTTTGAGACTCTCATGCTAGCTGCCTGGAAGTCAGTCTTCCACTAGCCGCTTTCAGATGAAGAAGTAGAATTCTCAGCTCCTCCTGAACCACGTTTGCCTAGATACTGCCATGCTCCCAGCTTGATGATATTGGACTGAACCTCTGAACCCATAAACCATCCCCAATTAAATGTTGTTCTTAAAAATGTTGTCTTTGGTCATGGTATCTGTGCACAGCAGTAAAACCCTAAGACAAAAGGTAGTACCTGGGACTAGGGTATTGCTGTGATAGGCCTGACCATGCTTTTGTTTGGAAGAATGTGGGTTCTGGGACTTTGGATTTGGAAAGCAGTGGAATGCTTTAAATTGGGCTTAATGGGCCATCCTAGTAGGAATATGGAATGCTTTGTTGCTGAGTATGATTTGAACTGTACAGACCTGGTTCAGTACAGAAGAATTTCAGAATGTGGCCTAGAGACTGTTTTTGTGGTTATTTTGGTGAATGTGGCTGTGTTTTGCCCTTGTCTAAAGAGTCTACCTGAGTCTAAGGTAAAGAGACTTGTATTAATTGCATTGACAAAGGAAGTCTCAAAAAAAACCCAGCAGATACTTTGTTCTTTGGTTAAGTCTCATGAAGAACATTTTGAACAAGTGTAGCAAGCTTTGAAAGGAAAAATATAAAATACATGGTTCAAGTACTAAAGGGGCACCAGGAAGTGAAATGGAACTAAATTCTATGTTCTAGGAGATAACACATTAAGGGATTTTGGGGCAAGACCCTACCTAGCTAAATTTAGATCCAGGCATGGTGGTACACACCTTTAATCCCAGGAGACAAAGCCAAACAGATTTCTGAGTTCAATGTTAGCCTGGGACAGAATAAATTCTATGTGAAGAAAAGCTTATGTCCAGATGTGATGGTACACAACTCTAATCCCAGCATTGATAAAATAATAGAACAAGGTGGGGGGGGGATGTTTCAGCACCAGCAAGCAGCAGAACTCAGCAATTTTGGACATTTGGCTCTGGCTTTAGAGTCAAAAATAGAAGGGACTACTGGGACAATTGATGCTGGCTAGCTGGAGCTAAGAAATTAGTGGTGATTAAGAAGAGACCAGCATCACTGAGGTCAAATCTTCTGGGAAGTGTTTTCTAAGAACACAAAGAAGCTGTGTTCCAGAGATAGCCAAGGTTGTATCTCTTGTTACAGCTCTACTTGGTAATGTGTAAGGTTACCTAGGTGGTACTGGTTTTGAAGGCATGAAGGGGTCATGGAGAGTTGCTGAGTCTTGGCACAATGAAAGGCCATGTAAGGTCATTAGTGAAGGTGCAGCCTCAGTTGTTATTGACGGCTCAGGACTGAAGGGCTCATGCAAAGTATTTGAGACTTGGCACTATGAAGACAGCCTTTGGTGAAGCCTAGTTGCACTGGAAGAACCCAGTGTATTGGAGATACCAGTACCATAGCATGATCAACAAGAACAGTACTGGCTGTGGAGTGAATCAACCTGAGCTTAGAGTGATACAGAGGGCAGAGCTGGAGAATTAATACAAGTCCTTTAGAGGAGCCCAGAAGATCATGTGTGGATCTCAGACAATGAAAGAAGCTGTAACACTGAAGTTGCCTTGGAGACTCCAAGATGCTCAAGAAGCCAGAGCCATGGGCTATCTGCTGAGGAAAACTTCTAACAGGGAGTGGAACCAGCCTAGGAGAAAAATTTTTGTTGCAGTTAACAAAGATGAAAAAAAGAGTTGGAGATCTGAAGATTGCTTTGACATCAGACATGGTAACATGGAGTTTGGAGTTTGTCCAGAGGGTTTCCTGTCTTGCTTTGAGGATTACAGTTAAGTGATTGAATCTCAGAAGAGACTTTGAACTTTGGACTTTTAACAGAGGTTTTTTTTTTTTTTTAAAGATTTATTTATTTATTTATTTATTTACTCTATGTACACTGTAGTTGTCTTCAGACATACCAGAAGAGGGCATCAGATTCCATTACAGATGGTTGTGAGCCACCATGTGGTTGCTGGGAATTTAACTCATGGACTCTGGAAGAACAACCACTGTTCTTAACTGCTGAGCCATCTCTCCAGCCCAGACTTTTAGATTTGTTGAGACTGCTGTAGACTATGGGGGCTTTTGAAGTTGGACTAAATCTATTTTGCATTATGCTGTGCTTAGGTATGGCCCCCATAGACTCATGTTTAAATAAGCATGAGGCTTATTTAAAGTCCTATGGGGGCCAGGGAATGGAATGTTATGGCTTGCATATGCTCGGCTTAGGGAGTGGCACTATTAGAAGATGAGACTCTGTTGGAGTAGATGTGGCTCTGTTGGAGTAGGTGTGTCACTGTGGGTGTGGGCTTTAAGACCATTATCTTAGCTTTCTGGAAGCCAGTATTCATCTAGGAGCTGTCAGATGAAGATGTAGAATTCTCAGCTCCTCCTGAACCATACCTGTCTGGATGCTGCCATGCTCCCACCTTGATGATACTGGACTGAACCTCTGAACCTGTAAGCCAGCCCCAATTAAATGTTGTCCTTAAAAATGTTGCCTTGGTCATGGTGTCTGTTCACAGCAGTAAAACCCTAAGACACTTATCAAAGGAAAAAAATACATTAAGAGGACATTGCAATTCTAAACATCTATGCACTAAAGACAAGGAAACCCAAGTTCATAACAAAAACACTATTACAGCTCAAATTACACATTGGATATTATACAAAGATAGGAGGAGACTTTAGTATCCCACTCTCTTCAACAGACAAAACTAAACAGAGAAAGGCTGCTGCTAACTGATGCTATAAACTAAATGAACCTACCAGAAATTTGCAGATTACACAAACACAAAAGAATATACCTTTTATTCTGCACCTTACAGAATGTTCTCCAAAACTGAACAAGCACTTGGATGCAAAGCAAGTCTCAACAAATATAAGAAAATTGAAATAACTCTTTGCATCCTGACCACCATAGATTAAAGTTGGATAGCAACAACAGGAGAAACAACCAAAAGCTTACAAACTCATGGAAACCTAACACCTCACTACTGAATGAAAAAAAAAATGTGTCAAGGCAGAAATCAAGAAAGGAATTAAAGACTTTTTAAAATTGAATGAAAATGAATACCCAACATATCCAATATTTTGGGACACCATGAAAGTGGTTCTAAGTGGTAAGTTCATACCACTAAGGGCCTAGATAAAAACTATGGCGATATCTCATACTCGTAACTGAGCAGCACATCTGAAAGTTCTAAAATTAACAAAAAGGATATCAAATGCAAAGGAAGTAGATGACAAAAAATGATCAAGCTCATGCCTGGAAGCAACAGCAACAACAATACAACGAATCAATGAATAAACGAGTTGGTTCTTCAAGAAAATCAATAAGAATGACAATCTTTTCGTAGAATAGTTAATGTCAATACCCTTCAAATTTTTCTACAAAATAGAAACAGAAGGAACATTGCCCAAATCCTTTTACAAAACTACAGTTACACTGATACCAAAACCACTTAAAGACACAACAAAGAAAGAAAATTATGGACCAATTTCTTTTATGAACATAGATGCAAAAATACTCAATAAATATTTATGAACACAATCTAACAAGACATTTATGAACACACACCAAAAAGACCATCCATCACAATCAAATAGCCTTCATTCCATAGATCCAAGAATGGTTCAATACATGTAAATCAATAAATGCAATCTACTATATAAGCAAACTGAAAGACAAAACACTTAAGGTGGAAGGATCCATACTTAATCATCTTGATCAAAACTCAACTCCAAACCAAAGAACTCAATGTAAAACCAGATGCACAATTTAAAAATTACATGAAGATCTAAATAGAAAATTCTCAAAAGAGGAAACTCAAGTGGCTGATAAACACTTAAACAGATGTGCAACATCCCTAGTCATCAGGGAAATGCAAATCAAAAGAACTTTGAGATTTCAATTTACACCCATCAGAATGGCAAGGATCAATAACAAGTGACAGCTTATGCTGGCAATGATATGGAGGAAAGGGAACATGCATTAATTGCTGATGGATATACAAACTTGTACATCCACTGTGGAAATTAGTTTGGCAGTTTCTCAGGAACATAGAAATCAATCTACTTCAGGATTCAGATATACCACTCTTGGGCAAATACCCAAAGGACACTTAATCCCACCACAAAGGCCCTTGCTCAACCATGTTTGTTGCTACTTTATTCATAATAGCTGGAAATTGGAAAGAAACTGATGTCCTTCAACAGAAATGGATTTTAAAAATGTGGTTCAGTAACACAGTGGAGCATTACCCAGCCATTAAAAAAGAAGAAGAGGAATTGTGAAATCCAGGGAATTGTATGGAACTAAAGAAGAAAAAAAAATCATCCCGAGTGAGGTAAACCATGTCCAGAAAAAAAAAGACAAATATGGTATATACTCACCTATATGTGGATATTAGTTGTTAAATCAATGAAAACCAACCTAAAGTCCATAGAATCACAGAGGCTAAGGGACTCAGCAAGACAGATAGTTCTCCCTAGGAAAGGAATAAAATATTGATGTATAAAGAAGACTAGATAGAACTGGAGAATCTAGTGGACAGTGGGAGAGAAAAAGGTAATGAGGGAGGTAATAAGTAAAAAGCTACAATTAATAACCAATTGAAATTGAAAAGTATTTTGGAAACCTGATTCAGTAAAAGTTTCTTTTTTTAAAATTTTTTTAATGAATTATTTTATTTATTTACATTCCAGAAGTTGCCCCCTTCCTGGTCCCTCTCCCTGAGTTCTTCACCCCCTCTCCCCCCACCTCTGAAAGGGTGCTCCCCTCCCCTCCCACTCACCTCCACCAGCCTCTCTCTTCCCTGGGGCATCAACTTTCCACAGGATTAAGTGCATCCTCTCCCACTGAGGCCATATAACCCAGTCCTCTGCTACACATGCACAGGGGACATGAACCAGCCCATGTATGCTTCATGTTTTTTGGCTTAGGGTCTGGGAGCTCTGAGAGGTCCAGGCTAGTTGACACTATTGTTCTTCCTATGGGGTTGCAGTCCCCTTTAGCTCCTTCAGTCCATCTAACTCTTTCATATTGTTCCCTGACCTCAATACCTTGGCTGCAAGTATCTGTATTTGTCTCAGTCAGTTGCTGGTAGAGTCTCTCAGATGGCTCCAGTAGAAGCTTCTTAAGAGAATGATATAAAAGATATCCAAATTGGACAAGAAAACTTAAATAATAAATGGAACAAGAAAAAGTTCATCCTGGGTGAGGTAAACCATATCCAGAAAAAAGACAAATATGGTATATACTCACCTAAATGTGGATATTAGTTGTTAAGTCAATGAAAACCAACCTAAAATCCATAGAACCACAGATGCTAGGTGTTTAGTAAGAGACTAGGCAAGACAGGAAATGTCTAGCACTAACAGGACTGTCAAGATTGGTAGTGAATTCAGTAAAATTGTAGGTCACAAAATTAACAAGCAGAACACTGTAGCATTTGAGGTTACTATCTGTCCAATTGACCATTTGCATGAAATCAAGAAGGCCACTGTATTTACACTGGATATCAAATAAGCCATAGGAATTTATTAAAAAAAATTTAAAAGTACAAAGTGAAAGCTACCAACTATTGAAGAAATGCATTGAAGGATATATAAGCAAATGAAAAAAAAAAACCCAATTGTTAGCTATTTATCACAATTAATTTTACATGTTGCATGGGATGCGAAATGACCTACCCTGACCTAATCCCTATCAAAACACCAGTAAAATCTTCAGAGGAACAGACTAAAAATATCCACAAAGCATTTCAATTGGCCCAAGAGACATTGAGCAAAAGGAGCAAAGCAGGGAAGTCTCACTGTCTGACTTCAAACAAAATATATGCTAGAATTACCAAATATCGTGGTAATAAAAACAGACAAGTGGATCAATGAAAGAAAATGGAAACCTACAAATAAATCCACACATTTATAGCCAAATTTATTTTTAATTGTTTTGCCTTATTATTTTATGTGCATGGGTATTTTGTCTGCATGCATGTATGTATACCACACACATGCCTGGTGCCACAGAAGTCAGAAGAGGGCAACAAAACCCCCAGAACTGGAGTTATAGATGGTTGTAAGGTATCCTATGGGTGCTGCAAACTGAACTTGTGTACTGCTAAAGAGCAGCCAGTGCATTTACCTACTGATCCATCTTTCCATCCCCTAATTTTTTTCAACACCCACAGATTGTTTAGCACAAGCAATGGAAATTGCTATATACAGTCAATAATATACTACAGTCAATAATATATCAGTACTGGCTAGGCAATGTGGTACAGTCATGTAAATCCCAACACTTAGGAAGACCACCACAAGTTTCTGGTCTACCTAGAATTTATAGGCCAGCTAGAGTTACTACATGATAAAGCCTTACTCAAAAACAAAACCAAACCAAAAAACAAACAAAAACAAAACAAAACAAACAAAAAACCTAAAAAAAGGTACTTTCTGCTTACCTAATTTGAAACTGTTCCCCAACCCTCCCCTAAAAATCTATGAAAAAAGGTACAGCAAAACAAACCCACTTAAAACAATTATCGTTTCTCAGACAGCTAAGCATTTAGTAAACCCAGCACAAGACCATGAGGAGATGCCACAGATGTTAAGATTCAGCAGGGTGTTATTAAGAGTGATGGATGCCGATTTGTCTGCAGATTCTCCACTCTGCTGGAAGAGACAGAAGGAGGGACTTCTGAAGACTGATGTCCAGTGTTTTTAGCCACTATAGGGAACACGGAATGGTTTTTTTTTGCTTCTTCCAATCCCTTCCAATTAGAGTAAAACCTCGATACTGTCTAAGACCGCATATTTGGGAGCAGGGCATTTTTCTTTGTAGAGCTTCTAATTTTAAAGTTTCTCATGATCTTCTTGTTGCTGTGAACACATTTAGTACATAGCAAATTATCTTCCACTCCTGGTTCTGGGATAACACAGGCTGGTAAGAGGAAGAGAAAATTCATCCTTTGGGGAGTGTCTGGACCCCAGGTCTGACCCACTTGAAATTCCAGTCTTTCTTATCTGCAGGGCACTTCCTGCCATGGACGATCTGAATCCAATGGTTTGTGGCAGAAAGGCATCTACATTAGAGGGAAGAAGACAGAGATTCACAGACACTGAGCAACCCTCATGGCAACTCATCCCCAGGCAAATGTGGACCCCTGAGATGAAGTTAGAATTTCCAGGATACCACTCTCCTGCTTCCTACTTTGGCAGTTGCTTGGAGGCCCGATTCCTCTGAAGACTATGTTGGGTTTCTTGGGACCCAGCTTCATTCTGGCCTCACAAGATGTGTTGGGAATATAACATTCTTATTTAGAATAGGAATGTCTCTGAAGTCTCAAATAAACCTCAACTTTCTTGCCATCCGTACTCAAGTTATGATAACAACACCACTCCCGAAAAGTATTCCGAGACACATTATTACTAGGAGGCAGGGTGGGCAGAGGAGAGGTGCTTGATATGGTTCTTGCTGGGTGTTTGATTCCCTCATATCTCACGAGAGGACGGACTGATGGTTTGTGATCTAGGGTTGAAGAAACATTTATTTCTATAGGATATTCTGTAGTTGGCTCCTCAGTAAATGGGACCAGCATTAAAACCACACTTTCTTCATTCAAGCTTTTCTCAGATTGGTTCTTGTAAGTCTCCTGGCCGAAGTATGGAAGTATGACATTTTCAGGCAGGCTTGGGAGAAAACAAAGGTAGTAGTTGAATGGATACCGACTTCTTTTGTAGGTAAATGATTCCTTCTACTTCCTGTCTTCCTGTTGCCCAGTTGAGCTCCTTCCCCTCCTCCCCTCTCCACCCTCTTCTCTTTGACAGTGATTTTATCAGTTCTCTTGGTCTCAGGAGATAATTGGTAGCACAAAGCTGAATTCTTGAGAAAATCAAAACCCGGCCCGACCTCCTCCTTTTTTTAAAAAATGTAGAATTTTAAACTTGTCATGCTGGCAAATGTCTCCCCTAAACTGATTTTGTAAAGTAGCAAGTATCATACAACAGGGAAAGAGTAGTCTCTTTAATAATGCTGTTGAGAAATATGGGTACTTCCATTTAAAGGTAGGAAATTAGGTCCTTATATGGCACATTCATAAAAAGGCAATCCCAAAAGAACTCATACATGCTAGCTATATCTTTGAACACAAAAACAAAACCATTTTCTTGAAAAAAAAGGGTGTTTCCATTTATTGTGGTCAATAAATACCCTGCTGAAATTATATACATGCAAATAATATATGGACAGGGGGTTCTATTTATATATTTAGGGATACACATACACACACAGTCTCTCTCTCTCTCTCTTTCTTTCTCTCTCTCTCTCTCTCTCTCCCTCTCTTTCACAAACACACACACACACACACACACACAACTACAACTTTCTTAAAAAGGCCATTAACTTGAGGGTGGGTTCTAGGGAAGAGTTGAAAGAAAAAACGGGAAAGGACAAAGGAATGTAATTGTGTTTTAGTTTCTAAACTTAAAAAAGTCCATGCTATGAGAGTGTATGTTTAATTGGCTTTCCCAGTGTTACTCATAATTAAGCAGAATGAAGTTTAGATTTTCTTGTGTTTGTGCATCTGTTTCATTAAACAAAATCCTCTAATGAGGTAATGTATATGAGGCTTGAGCACTAACAAAAAGCGAACTGATAATTCATCTTTACATAAGATCTAATGTTTGGGTTCTCGTGTGCTAATTTTCTCTAGGAGAAGATAGGATATTATGTCTCTCAAGATTCTTACATCTTTACGATGATCCCTTTACAATATTCATCATTTTTCCCTTGCCCAGAACTCCAAGCATCCTCCAGGTGGAGAATTTTGAGGAGGAATTTTTTATTTTTCATCCAGAGTGAAGGAAACTTAGTTAAAAGCACTATTCATACTTGACAGCCCCCGTCTGCCCTCAATATTTTTGTTTTTCTTGGAATAAACTGAAAATGGAAAATCTTGGAGTCGGTTAAAAGTATAATAATGAGAATAAAACATATCATCCCAACATATGACACACACTGGTGAGAAATTGAACCAATCTAAGTGTTCATCAACTGACAAAGGAATCAAAAAAATAAAATGTATTCATGCACTGGATGTTATTTATCCACTACCAAAAGATGGCTTGCTGTGGCAACATAAATGGTCATGGAAGATTTATCCTGAGTGAAGTATACCAGCCAGAAAAAGGCAACTATTGTATTCTTTCAACTATATGTAGAATCTAAAAAGCTGAGCTCATAGATGTTGAGAGCAGAATAATGTTTACCAGCAACTGGGGCATTTTGAGAAGAAGGTGAGCAAATATACACAACTCCATATGTATAAAGAATAATAGAGTAGAGTGGGGAGAAGGTAGGATTTTGAGTGTTATTTTGAGAAAGAAATGATGTATAAAGTGACAGACATGCTCACCAATCCAATTTGATTATTTAACATACATGAATTATGACATCACATTGTATCCTACAAATATGCCAGCTGTTATTTATCATTCAAATCTAAATTTATATAGAAAAGAAAGTATTTTATGGTAGTTTAGACAGCTCTTCTCGTGTTTTAACAGTTGCTTCTCTTAAGGACATCTTTAAAAGGCAGAGACTTTCTTCCTAGACACAATATTGATACTTGCTCTGAAATATTCTTTTTGTCTGATTCTCTTACTTCAGGATACTGAGTAGTTGATACTATGGATGTGCACAATTGGGTCAGGCTTACTTTGAGTTTTTATTGCTGTGTTTTTTATTTCCTTTCTTCAATATGTTTGGAATTTTTTTATCTTCTCCTGAGGTATTTTAACTATCACTTTTTCTTATACATGATGTAATTTACTTAATATTTTAAGTTGCTTCCTTGATCCTATTCCATATAAATCTCTCTACTCTTTAACTAGCAAAATATATTCTCAGAAATCTCTGAAAAATGTGGATCTTGGAAACATGCTACCGAAAAGATAAGGTAATATCATTGTACCAATAATGAAAGAATCAAAATCCTGGGTTGGTTGTAAAGTGATCAGTGTTCATACTCCACATTCATTAATATTCATATGATGATACCAGTTCAATAATTATTAGTTTTCAATTAATTCACTTAAAATGTAAATAAATTCAAGAGTCCCAGAATCACAGCAAACAAAACTTTCTCAAGATAAGAAAAGCCAAAGATATGGACTTTTGACATTTATGTTTGGGTAACAGTGATCTAGTCACAGATACTGAGTATACCACACATGTTAGGATATACAATATATGTGTACCAGATAGTACATATATAGACAGTATATATGTATACATATAGGTACAGATGTAGTGATTGAGTTAAATTCCCATTGTGTGTCAGAGAGTGATTAAGGATCTATTTACAGTTCAAATACACTTGGAAAAGAATCATCAGAAAAACAAAGCAAGCACATACATGAGAACACAACCTCTTTAAAAGAGCATGCTATGTAGAAACTAGATGAAGGAGATTTTGAACAGAGAGTTTTTTTCACTGTAGTCTTGTCTACTTTTTATTATAATTTGTACAAATATGCAAATATAATTTATACTAATTTTAACACTCTTCTGAAAGAAAAGAAAATATATACAATTTGTAAACCATGCATAGCTAGCATGAGAGATAAAGAGAAATGTTTCAAATATTAGACAGTTGGGGTATTGCTCACTGCATGTTATCAAAAACAAAAATTAGGTGGTATGAAGAAAAAGTTCACATTGCAAACAAAATATTCTTGATTAATCACTTGCCATCATATTAAAAGTATCTTAGGCTCATTCTTCCTTACATGGTGTCTTACTCTCAAAAGCAAAAATTATTCTAATGTCTAACAACATAGGTTAGTTTGCATACTTCTGAATTTGATTCAAATAAAAGCATATATTTTATGTCTTTCATTCATTATTACATTTGATTAATCCCAAACTATTTATTCAGTTTGTTTGATATTGATGAATACTGATATAACTATCTCTAGAGACTATGAGTCTTCTATGATTCACGTCTCTTAAAAGTTCTTTTAGTTAACATGTATATGAATTACAAATGAATATATAGCTGGGAAATTTGGGATTAAAAAACAGATAGCATAGGAAATAGCAATGAACTCCAAGAGATTTTGGAACAGAAAACTAAGAAAATAAGCACAAATATTCCTGAAGATAGGCCATCTTCTTCAGGAATATTTGTTATCAATATTTTGGGGGCAGTCAACTCTAGGCTTAGTGATCTAACTACTATGCTGTAATTTTTGGGAAATTATAACTCAGGAGCAAACAACATGTCCATGAAGATTGACAGCAGTGAACTTAGAGAGCTCAAGGGAAGAGGTTTTGAGTTCATCACAGGCTCTCTACTTAAATGAACATGACTGCATTTGTTCAATACAGGTAGTAGAATCTGAGTCACATGTATGTACTTCTTACAGTCAGACACAGGATTTAAAGATTTAAAGCAGGCTAAGGGAACTATGGCTTCTTAGAGGCATCCATTAAATTTTATGAGAAGAATTTTCTCTCCCTTTAAACAAGAACCTAATGACACTCTCTCGTATCTGCTTGGTTTTTACCCCATACACAATAGGGTTCATGGTGGGAGGCATGAGTAGATAAAGATTAGCCATAATGATATGTATGTGAGGAGGGATGGTGTGCCGCCCAAAACGGTGTGTAAAGAATGTAAAGAACGCTGGGACATAGGTGATGACGATGGCACAGATATGAGCAGTGCAGGTACTGAAAGCCTTCTGTCGAGCATCTGCTGATGACAGACTCACAACTGCCCGTAGGATCATGGTGTAGGAGACTGTGATGCACAGGATGTCAAAACCCCCAATGAAGAGAGCAACTATCAGACCATAGATGGCATTGATCTGAACATTGCCACAGGATATTTTAGCAACAGACATGTGGTCACAGTAGGTGTGGGGGATGACATTACCCTTACAGTATGGCAGGCGCTTGGTGAGGAAAATGAAGGGGATGACGAGAATCACACCCCTGAGAAAAGTAAGCATCCCTGCCTTAGCAATGACCACATTAGTGAGAATAGTGGCATAGCGCAGAGGATAGCAGATGGCCACATAGCGGTCCAAGGCCATGAGCATCAGCACCCCAGACTCCATTCCTGTGAAAGTGTGCACAAAGAACATCTGAGCCAAGCAGGCCTTAAAGTCAATCTTCTTGATATTGAACCACAATATGCACAGAGTGTTGGGAAGGGTGCTGGTGCACATGAGCACGTCTGTGAAGGAAAGAAGGGCTAGGAAGATGTACATAGGTCTGTGTAAGATCTCTTCAGAATAGATAAGATAGATAAGTCCAAAGTTCCCTGTAAGAGCGATGCTATACATGGTAAATAGTGGAAAGGAGACCCACAAATGAACTTCTTCCAGACCTGGGATGCCATTGAGGATGAATGAAGCTGGAGTCAGGCTGCTGACATTTAGAAGTGACATAATGAGTGTTGGAAACACATGGTAGAGCAGCCCAGAACTGTCTCTGTGAAAAGAAAAATATCCCTAAAGATCACACACTATATGACAAACATAATTTTGTTCCACATAATGGCTACTTGTCTTTCATGAGGGTCAAACTCTTTCTGACTATTTGTGATTCCTCCAAGGTTTTGTGTGTGGTACATGCAGTTTGCATCCATGCCTTTAGTGCTAGAAGGTAAAGTCTGGTCTTTGTGTCTGAGGTGCTGTCGTTTCATCCATTCCACAGATTACAGATGGCCTCTAATGGGGCAGCTAGATTGATAAACCGTTTTCCTGTGTTCCAGATATTACCTATCCAACTCATGATGCCCATTCTGTGCTAAAATATCAGCAAACACCAGTGGTTCTTACGTATCTCACTTTCAAAGGCTTTACTTTGTAGTCCTTCTGGCAATGATTTCAACTACCTTCTAGCTTAAACTACTCCATTAGGACTCATAGAAAAATTAAATAGCCTGGAATATATAAATCACCTATTTGCACCAACATATTCTCTAAATCAATGCACTCTCTCAAAAGTAAAAATGAAATACTATAAATAATAAATACCTGCCTAACCCCTACCAGAAAATCATCTATTTGGTGAACAGAAAAGTAGATAGAGGATAATGAGTATCTAGAAATACAACTTAAAAAGCCAACATTTTCCTCACAATAGCATCTAGTCTAGTGGACTTTGGAGTCAACTGGATGAGAATGAAGATGATTCACATTGTAAACAAAGCAACTTACATTCTCATAACAATGTGCTGTTTTATTTTCTGTCTGAATCACAAATTCACAGAATCATAGATTCAAATTTCTTTCAGGTCATATAATCAAACTAAGATTTTGAATGCAAAATAGATAATATGTCTTCATATTCTGTGACAAAACAGACTAGATATTAGGACCAATGTTCACAAAGTAATTGTTCATAGCAAGAAAGGGGAATATTGCATGCAATAGTATGCATTGATGGAATGAGATAAAGTTATGGCCATAAAACTGATTCAGGTAGGCAGCACATTGACCAAGACTTGACGATTGAAAGTAGTGAGAAAAGAACAAACACAATCATGGTTATGTTTCCATGGAGAAGGCCATTGGAGGAAAAGTAATAGATTCTGTAATTCAAAATTATTAATTTTAAATTTAGAGTATCTTTTGGATAGCTGAAGAGACTTACATAAAACCCAAAAGATGTCTATACTGTAAATTTGAGGTTTATAAAGTTTATTTGCCTTTCCTCATATCCTTTATTTAGTTTTATATATTTTTTTTCAAAAATAAAGACTATATAGATGAAGTCTAGGGATACTTTGAGTTGAGAAGTAACTCATATGTCATTACTACAGAATAGAATCAGTTTCCTAAAAAGAAAGCTTAAGAAATTAAAAATTATGTAATAAAACAATATCATTCTTTTCCTCCTATACTTGCCATAAGATTAATATTTTTCTCTCATAACTTGTTGGTTCCTGTGTGCAGTTTTCCCAAGAGCTTCTTTTATTTTTTGATTTTTTTCTTATTGGTTATTTTACTTATTTACATTTCAAATGTTATTCCCCTTCACAACCTCCTATCCCCTCCTCACTCTCTCTGCCACTATGGAGGTGCTCTCCACCTGTTCACCATTCCTGCCTCAGTGGCCTAGCATTCCCCTATCCTGGGTCATCAAGCCTCCACAGGATCAAGGGGCTCTCTTCCCAGTGATGCCAGATAAGGCAATCCTCTGCTACCTATCCAGCTGGAGCCATGGGTACCCCCTGTGTACTCTTTGGTTGGTGGTTTCATCCCTGGGAGATCTGGGGGAAGAGCTCCTTTTTAAAACACTTCCTGTTGGAGTTATATTTTAGAAGTCAAAAGCTGAATTCTTAATTCAAAGTGAAAAGTGAGCATTGAGCCTTTCCAAATACTAAGAGATAAGTCTATCTGAAATTCATTACTTACCTTTCTTCATTATTATAACCTGGTATTTATTTTTTTCCAGTAAGAACACAACCCCAGTGAAGAAATATGATATACTTACCCTAAAAATTAGTGGTGTTCCTCAGGAAACCAAATAGCCAAAGGTTAAATTTCATTCACATCTTTACTATTCAGGAAAATAAGACCAATGCTGAGACCTGGGGGGGTAGGGGTGGGAAGCAGCAGATGGAGCATGCTCTTTTCTTATTCTTTCTCCTGCTTTCTCCCCTCTTTTCCTCTACATTCATGTGTATTTGTAAGTGTGTGTATGTGTGTGTGTGTGTGTGTGTGTGTGTGTGTGTGTGTGAGAGAGAGAGAGAGAGAGAGAGAGAGAGAGAGAGAGAGAGAGGCTCTGAGTGGGAAGGAAAAACTCACTGGTTCTTTTTCTTTTTTACTATAACCTCCAAGGAAAAGTGATTTCTATGTATGGGTGTATGTGACCTAAGAATCAGCTATATCTGGATGCTAAGGACACTAGCATCTGCTGGGAATTGAGCAACTGGGAATTGTCTGATGATAAACTATTTTTATCTTCTATCATGGTCTAGAAATCCTGAGGGAGTAATCTTTACTAAGTACAGCATAAACTAGAACTTTCTATGCACTCTTTAGATTTTAATGTATTAGACATAGTATTGATATTAAAATATTTTTAAGACTAAACAACTCCAGAATACAACTGAATGAGATACATGATGTACTTAGTGTCCTTGATAAATTTGCCTATCAATCATAAAATTTCTGTGGATTATTTGGGATTATCTGGATGTGTAGCATAATGTTGTCTGTGAAAAGGGAGAATGTTTTTCCCCTTATTTTAATGTCTTTTTCTTACCTTTGTGGAATTCTAGCACTCCTCTGCAGTGGGATATTTACCAGAAGTAGCAATAATAGATGTCTTTGTTATTGGCAACTGGGTGTAATGTTTGGATAAGAAAAGTACCCACAATCTCAGGTATTTGAACACCTTGTCCCCAAGGTAGCACTGTTTAAGGAGGCTTTGGTAGTACAGCCTTGCTGGGTGAAGTATATCATTGGGGGCATGCTGTGAGAATAAAGGCTGCTTCCAATTGGCTCTCTCTGCTTTGGGCGTGGAATAAAGGATGGAAGCTCTCAGCTTCTTGTTCTTGCTTTCAAATCTGCTGCTTGTTTCTATGTCTCCCTTCCATCCCTCTGGTACCATTAGCCAAAATAAATGCTTCCTTCTATAAATTGCTTCTACCAATGGTATTTTAATGCAGCATTAGGAAAAATAACTATACATTTAAGTATAATGAAGCCTCCTGGAAGTACAGAAAACAGGTTCCAATGGTCATATAATGAGTTGCACAACCAAGTATTAAAATTATAATAGTCTAAAGCATAAGTGATTTATGATTGGAATTTATGTAAACTTGTGATGAACGTTTTACCATCTGATCATGTATTCTGAAAGATATATAAGTGCTGAGGACAAAGAGAAGAGTCAGAACTGAGCTAAGGAAAACTTTTTTTTTGGATAGAAAACCTCTTAAAGCAAAGAACTTTCTCTGATCCTCTTTCTTTGTTCATTCCATTTCCCCCTTTATTTAGAGAGCTTTCACAGGAAACGTTTTACAATTTAGTGATAAAGGCTATCATCACTTTTCAAAGTGTCCCTTTTTCTTCCCGAGAGCAGGCTGAAAGTTAGAGCAGAGCAGTTCATGCTGAGATAGAACAAAGGCCACATTACTTAACTCTGCCCCCCACCCCAACTCTGCTGTTAGACTACAGGTGTCAATGACTAAGCCAGCAGCTTTTAACCCTCAGAAAAAGCAACAAAGTTTTTAGGACTTTTTAGAAGTTATCATCAGCATTTCAGGATAGTTAGCTAGAATGTTTGGAGACTATTAGTCTTTAAAGCTACACTAGAGTCCTAGTCTGGGTCCTGTTTCAACCCGCTCCAGGCCAGGAGGCTCCCAAGATCTAAATTGCCACCTTAGAACAGGGACTGTGAAGAAGGGAAGTCAACACAGATAGGACTTTCAACTGGGTCTTGCAAACCCCTTGGCCAGGGAGTACATGGTTATGGAGGGTGAGAAATAGGAGTTGATATTGCCTACTGCCATCAGCAGAGTCTGGCACTGGGTACTATCAGTGCTCAGGCTATGCCAGGAGCCATCAGCTCTGGCTTTAATTGCCTGCTGCCACTAGCAGAGGCTAATATTAGGTGCCATTAGTGCCTAGCTGTTCTGTTGTGAGCTATCAGCACCTATCTTAGTTAGGTCAGGAGCCACCAGCTCTGGGTTGTGTGCATTTTGTGGGTATCTTTCAGGATGGGACAAAATGAATCTACAGACAGAGAGTTCTTTACAGATGTTATTAAGCATACTCTTAAAGAAAGAGGCATTAAGGTTAGCACTAGCCAGCTGACTGACTTTCTTCAGTTTGTACAAATGGTCAGTCCTTGGTTTCCAGGAAGGAGAACTTTAAATATGGATACATGGGAAAAAGTAGGATTAGATATTAAAAACTGGTTTACAGAAAATGAAGGATTAGGCATGCCCCTTACAGCATTTGCTATTTGGAATGTGCTTAGGAAGGCATTGGTGGATTTCAAAAGAGCCATATGTGCTCAGGAGACATTATTAGGTTTATCCTTGTGAGGGGACTCTGTTACTACAGTCGCACTCAGGATCTAAGAATAATGTTTATTTCTCGAGATAAAAGTCTGAGAGAGTTCAGAGAAAAGTCTGAGAGTTCAGGAGAGAATAGTAGTGAAAAAAAAAAAAAGAGGAAAAAAATCAACCTCAGAGGAAGAATCTGGTTTCTGTATTGTATTAACAAGCCTTTTGATTTTTGTATGACTATTAGGCAAGCATCTCCAGAATACAGAAACCAGAAAAACATTTTGAGGAATCTGTTGCTCAGTTTATAGAGGCTACAGAAAGAAATGGTTCTTAGCTCTGAAGCAAAAGATAATGTTTTAAAACAACTTGCCTTTGGGAATGCTACACCTTCTTGTCAGTCTCTTCTAACGACAATTAAAAAATCTGAAAATATTCATGATTTTATTAAAGTATGTACCCAGGTTACTCTCCATATCTTCAAGGTGTTGACCTTGCAGCAGTTTTACAGGGTCAGACTACTACTCAGTTTCTAAATGATCAATGAAAAAGAAAACCTGATCAGACAGACATGAGCCAAGAATGAGATACTTGTGGCAAGCCTGGACATATTCGTAGACAATGTCCTAATAGAGCAGAAGGTGCTGTAAATTTTAATGCTCCTAACCCTGCTAAGAACAGAAATCCAAACAGATTTTTTTCCTCTGTGTCCTCATTGTCAGATACTGAGTTTCACTGGGAAAACAAATGTAGATCTCGATTTCATAAAAATTGCACTCCTTTATCTGGTGCTATTATAATCCCTAATAATACAAGAATCTTACCAAACCAGGGAAACTGTGTGAGGGACCTAACTCAGGCCCCTCAAACAACAGAGGTAATGCAACAGCCTCAGGTGACCAATCCATTTGTCAAAGAAGGACTATCCAACAGATGCAGTGGTCAGCTCCAGGCAGCACAAAAATCTTTACTCATGCCTCCTCAAGCAGGTTACCTTAACTATTAAGATCTTTATTTTTTTTCCTTTTTTTAAAATTTTCATACTTTATTTACATTTCAAATGTTTCCCCCTTTCCAGATCTCCCCTTTGGAACCTCCCCATTCCCTCCGCCCTCCCCCTGCCTCTATGGGGATATTCTCCAACCCATCCTCCCACCCACCCACCAACTCTTGTCTTCCCTCCTTGACATTCTCCTATACTGGGGGATATAACACCCTCAGGCCCAAGGGCCTCTCCTCCCCCTGACGGGTAACAAGACCCTCTTCTGCGGTCTTTGTGGCCAGCACTATGGGTCCCTCCATGTGTATTCTTTAGTTGGTGGATCAGTCTCCAGAAGTATGGGGAGTAAGGCCAGTTGCCAGTGTTGCTACCTCCCTGGGGCTGCACACTCCCTCAGCTCCTTCAATCCTTTCTCCAAGCCCTCCATCTGGGACCTTGTACTCAGTATTACTGTTCCTGTGAAGTGACTCTTGGCTATTTCAAACTTTTAGGCTAATAACCACTTAACAATGAGTACATACCATGTTCATTCTTTTGTGATTGCGTTACCTGGCTCAGAATGATGTTTTGAAGATCCATTCATTTGTCTACGAATTTCATGAAGTCATTGTTTTTAATAGCTGAGTAGTATTCCATTGTGTAAATGTACCACATTTTCTGTATCCATTCCTCTGTGGAGGGACATCTGGGTTGTTTCCAGCTTCTGGCTATTATAAATATGGCTGATATGAACGTAGTGGAACATGTGTTTTTATTACATGTTGGAGCAACTTCTCGGTATATGCCCAGGACTGGTATAGCTGGGTCCTCAGGTAGTATTAGGTTCAATTTTCTGAGGGTCTGCCAAACTGATTTCCAGAGAGGTTGTATCAACTTGCATTCCCACCAGCAATGGAGGAGTGTTCCTCTTTCTCCATTCTGACTGGTGTGAGGTGGAATCTCAGGGTTGTTTTGATTTGCATTTCCCTGATGACTAAGGATGTTGAACATTTCTTTAGGTGCTTCTCGGCCATTCGAGTTTCCTCAGTTGAGAATTCTCTGTTTAGCTTACTTGCCCATTTTTTGATAGGGTTATTTGTATCTCTGGAGTCTAGCTTCTTGAGTTCTTTGTATACATTGGATATTAGCCCTCTATCAGATGTAGAATTGGTAAAGATCCTTTCCCAATCTGTAGGGTGCCATTTAGCCCTAATTACAGTGTCCTTTGCCTTACAGAAGCTTTGTAATTTTATGAGGTCCCATCTGTCAATTCTTGACCTTAGAGCACAAGCCATTGGTGTTCTGTTCAAGAACATTTCTCCTGTGCCCAAGTGTTCGAGACTCTTCCCCACTTTCTCTTCTATTAGATTCAGTGTATCTGGTTTTATGTGGAGGTCCTTGATCCACTTGGACTTGAGCTTTGTACAGGGAGATAGGAATGGATCAATTCGCAATCTTCTACATGTAGACCGCCAGTTGAACCAGCACCATTTGTTGAAGATGCTGTCTTTTTTCCACTGTATGGTTTTAGCTCCTTTGTCGAAGATCAAGTGACCATATGTGTGTGGATTCATTTCTGGGTCTTTGATTCTATTCCATTGATAAGCCTGCCTGTCATTGTACCAATACCATGCAGTTTTTATCACTACTGCTCTGTAGTACAGCTTGAGGTCAGAGAGGCTGATTCCCCCAGAAGACCTTTTATTGTTAAGGATAGTTTTTGCTATCCTGGGATTTTTGTTATTCCATATTAATTTGAGAATTGCTCTTTCTAAGTCTATGAGGAATTGAGTTGGGATTTTGATGGGAATAGCATTGAATCTGTATATTGCTTTCGGCAGGATGGCCATTTTAACTATGTTAATCCTGCAGATCAATGAGCATGAGAGATCTTTCCATCTTCTGAGGTCTTCTTCGAATTCTTTCTTCAGAGACTTGAAGTTCTTGTCATACAGATCTTTTACTTGTTTGGTTAGAGTCACACCAAGATATTTTATATTGTTTGGGACTATTGTGAAGGGTGTCATTTCCCTAATTTCTTTCTCAGCTTGTTTATCCTTTGAGGATAGGAAGGCTACTGATTTGCTTGAGTTAATTTTGTATCCAGCCACTTTGCTGAAGTTGTTTATCAGCTGTAGCAGATCTCTGGTGGAGTTTTTCAGGTCACTTAAGTATACAATCATATCATCTGCAAATAGTGATATTTGAATTTCTTCCTTTCCAATTTGTATCCCTTTGATTTCCTTTTGTTGCCTGATTGCTCTAGCTAGAACTTCAAGTACTATGTTGAATAGATAGGGAGAGAGAGGGCAGCCTTGTCTATTCCCTGATTTTAGTGGGATTGCTTCGAGTTTCTCTCCATTTAGATTGATGTTGGCCACTGGTTTGCTGTATATTGCTTTTACTATGTTTAGGTATGCTCCTTGAATTCCTGATCTTTGCAAGACTTTTATTATGAAGGGATGTTGAATTTTGTCAAATGCTTTTTCAGCATCTAACAAAATGACCGTGTGGTTTTTTTTTCTTTGAGTTTGTTTATGTAGTGGATTACATTAATGGATTTCCGCATATTGAACCATCCCTGCATCCCTGAGATGAAGCCTACTTGATCATGGTGAATGATTGTCTTGATATGTTTTTGGATTCAGTTTGCAAGAATTTTATTGAGTATTTTTGCATCCATATTCATAAGGGAAATTGGTCTGAAGTTTTCTTTTATTGTTGGGTCTTTGTGGGGCTTTGTTGTCAGTGTAACTGTGGCCTCATAGAATGAATTGGGTAGTGTTCCTTCTGTTTCTATTTTATGAAATAGCTTGAAGAGTATTGGTATTAGGTCTTCTTTGAAGGTCTGATAGAATTTTGCACTGAACCCGTCTGGTCCTGGGCTTTTTTTGGTTGGAAGACTTTAAATGACTGCTTCTATTTCTTTAGGGGTTATGGGACTGTTTAGATGGTTTATCTGATCCTGATTTAACTTTGGTAATTGGTATGTTTCTAGAAACTTGTCCATTTCCTCCAGATTTTCCAGTTTTGTTGTATATAGGCTTTTGTAGTAGGATCTGATGATTTTTTTAAATTTCCTCAGAGTCTGTTGTTGTAGCTCCATTTTCATCTCTAATTTTATTAATTTACACACTGTCTCTGTGTCCTCTGGTTAGTCTGACTAAGGGTTTATCTATCTTGTTGATTTTCTCAAAGAACCAGCTCCTGGTTTTATTGATTCTTTACCTAGTTCTTTTAGTTTCCACTTGGTTGATTTCAGCCCTTAATTTGAGTATTTCCCGCCTTCTACTCCTCTTAGGTGTATTAGCTTCGTTTTGTTCCAGAACTTTCAGATGTGCTGTTAAGCTGTTAGTGTATGCTGCCTCCAGTTTATTTTTGGAGGCATTCAGAGCTATGAGTTTTCCTCTTAACACTGCTTTTATTGTGTCCCATAGGATTGGGTAAGTTGTACTTTCATTTTCATTAAATTCTAGGAAGTCTTTAATTTCTTTCTTTATTTCTTCCTTGACCAAGTTATCATTAAGCAGAGCATTGTTCAGCTTCCATGTGTATGTGGGCTTTCTGTTGTTGTTGTTGCCATTGAAGACCAACCTTAATCCATAGTGATCTAATAGGAGGCATGGTATTATTTCAATCTTCTTTTATCTGTTGAGGTTTGTTTTGTGACCAATTATGTGATCAATTTTGGAGAAGGTACCATGAGGTGCTGAGAAGAAGGTATATTCTTTTGATGCAGGATGAAATGTTCTATAGATATCTGTTAAACCCATTTGGTTCATAGCATCTGTTAGTTTCACTGTTTCTCTGTTTAGTTTATGTTTCCACGATCTGTCCATTGTTGATAGTGGGGTGTTGAAGTCTCCCACTATTTTTGTGTGAAGTGCAATGTGTGCTTTGAGCTCTAGTAGAGTTTTTTTTTATGAAAATGGGTAGATTTTTCCTTTTATGAGTAAGAAGTGTCCTTCCTCATCCTTTTTGATGAATTTTGGTTGAAAGTCAATTTTATCCGATATTAGAATGTCTACTCCAGCCTGTTTCTTGGGGCCATTTGCTTGGAAAATTGTTTTCCAGCCCTTTACTCTGAGGTAGTGCTTGTCTTTAATATGGAAGTGTGTTTCCTGGATGCAGCAAAATGCTGAGTCCTGTTTATGGATCCAGTCTGTCAGTCTATGTCTTTTTATTGGGGAGTTGAGACCATTGATGTTAGGAGATATTAAAGAATAGTGATTGTTATTTCCTGTTATTTTTGATGCTGTTTATATTGTTTGTGTGGCTATCTTCTTTTGAGTTTGTTGAAAGATTACTTTCTTTCTTTTTCTTGAGTGTAGTTTCCCTCTTTGCTTTGGCATTTCCCATGTATTATTCTTTGTAGGGCTGGGTTTGTGGAAACATACTGTGCAAATTTGGATTTGTCGTAGAATATTTTGGTTTCACCCTCCATGATTATTGAGAGTTTTGCTGGGTATAGCAGCCTGGGCTGGCATTTGTGTTCTTTTAGAGTCTGTATGAGTTCTGCCCAGGATCTTCTAGCTTTCATAGTCTCGGGTGAGAAGTCTGGTGTAATTCTGATAGGTCTGCCTTTATATGTTACTTGCCCCTTTTCCCTTACTGCTTTTAATATTCTTTCCTTGTTTTGCGTATTTGGTGTTTTGACTATAATGTGACTGAAGGAATTTCTTTTCTGGTCCAGTCTATTTGGAGTTCTGTAGGCTTCTTGTATATTTATGTTCATCTCTTTCTTTAGGTTCGGGAAGTTTTCTTCTATAATTTTGTTGAAGATATTTACTGGTCCTTTAAGTTGGGAGTCTTCACTCTCTTCTATACATATTATCCTCAGGTTCTGTCTTCTCATTGCATCCCAGATATCTTGGATGTTTTGGTTTAGGAGCTTTTTGGATTTTGTGTTTTCTTTGACTGTTATGTCCATGTTTTCTATGGTATCTTCCGCACCTGAGATTCTCTCTTCCATCTCTTGTATTCTGTTGGTGATGCTTGCATCTATGATTCCTGATTTCTTTCCTAGGTTCTCTAACTCCAGGGTTGTCTCCCTTTGTGAGTTCTTTATTGTTTCTATTTCTGTTTTTAGTTTCTGATTGGTTTGTTCATTTGTTTGATTGTGTTTTCCTGTAATTCTTCAAGGGATTTTTGTGTGTCCTCTTTAAGGGCTTCCAGTTGTTTACCTGTGTTCTCTTGTATTTCTTCAAGGGAGTTATTTATTTCCTTCTTAAAATCTTCTATCATCCACTTGATAAGTGATTTTAAGTCTGAGTCTTCCTTTTCTGGTGTGTTGGGGTATCCAGGGCTGGCTGTGGTGGGAGAGCTGGGTTCAGCTGAAGCCAAGTAGTCTTGGTTTCTGTTCCTTGTGTTCTTACGCTTGCCTTTTGCTCTCTGGTTATCTCTGGAGTTAGCTGGTCTTTCTCTCTCTGACTGTGGCTTGTCTTTCCTTCAAGCTCAGATGTCAATATTCCTGGGAGACCAGTTCTCTCTTCCAGCTGTTCTTCAGACCCTGTGTCTAGAGTCCTCCTATTGCTGGCTCCTCAGCACAAGTGGGCAGGTAGCTTTCTCTCTGAGCTCTTTGTATTTGGAGAGGCCTGTTGGCCCAGGTGGGGTTTCTGGCCACAGGTAGAAGCAGGCAGGCTCTTCAACTATTAAGATCTCAAAAAGATTTTCCTAACACAAGAAACCTTTGCATAACAAACGGAGCTAATGACAATAACTATTGTCTTTTAAATAATAAGGACAAGCCCCCCACTTTTTAAAAAAGGTGTCACTATTTTATAGGCATTTTACAGTTTTAGCCCCAATTTTCAAAATTACCAGTCTTGCTTCAATTTAGGAATTGGCTTTTCTCTATTGGACATGTTCAAGTTGAGTCTATGCTTTCTGGTCCTGTGCATGAAGGTAAGAAAAAAATTTAATTCATTGACAAAAATTGTTGCTTATTTTTTTAGGAAGGTAACTTAGCAAAATCATCATGAACTCCCCTCTACACTCAGAGGAACTGCTCCTGCATTCTTGCAAAGCTTTCAGCTCAGGTTGGGAATTAACCTTTGACGAGCCTGTGTCCTTGTGATTTAAAACAGACAAATGTTACATATGTCCTGTCTTTTGGAAAGTTGACCTTTATTCCTGTGCATATGGACACTTAATTCTTGTTGCTGTTTATGTCTTTGCTAACCTGGGAAAACTATCAATGATATGTTACAGTATTTGTTTCATTATTTTATAATACCAAGGGTTTAAAAATCAGACAATGCTCTTGTTTAAACAAAAGGGCCTTTCAAATTGGTATTAGACTCTTAGTTTCTTACACTCCATTGATATTCTCTATAGTTCATAGGGACATACTATTATCAAATCTTAAAAGATATCAGCCCTTAAAAGATATAAACATCTAAATCACAAAATAAAATTATAATTATTCACCTATTTATAATACTTTGTAGAACAATAAATATTTAAACATTTCTAGCCTAAAATAAAATAAGGCTACTAACTAGATAATTAAAAAGACCTGATATTTTTCCAGGAAAAGCTATGTTTATGTATTTACAGGACCCTATAGATTCCAGACAAATTGACTGTGCCAGGCCTTCTCCATGGACAGAGACTGTGACACCTGCCACTTCCTTCAAGTCCACTTCAGCCATTATCTTCTGCAGACTCTCCACCCAAGTCAGAAACATGGATCCTGATCACATCTGATTGGACTTTTAATTCTATATCCAGGGGATATACGGAATATAAAATTGTTAAATGTAAATCTATATCATCTCCTACAAGAATGCTATTTGACCAATTGTACAACTTCACCATGGGTCATAATGCTTTATCTGATTGTATACTAGCTACCTTATATTTTGTTACCAATTACTTTCTCACAGCCTTGATGTAATGCTTCTGCTTTGCTTGCCTTGGTACATACAGACTGCTAATTCACCTTTATGACCTAAGAGATTTATAATCAAACTCATCTTAGGCATTACAGCCTTATTTACTATCTTAGGGTTGGTTGCAGCTTCTGCTGCCTCCCTAGTCCAACAGGTGTGCACTGTTAATCATGTTAACTCCTTGACAAAAAATATTTCTTTAGCACTGATTACTCAGGATAGGATTGATAGAGTTTTGACAGAATGAATGCTTTACAGAAAGCCATTTTTTTCTTTTTTACATAGGAACTCATTCAAAATATTAAAACATATTTAACTACCTGACAAGCTAAATCTTTTTAACTTCAGACACCATTTTAGGGAACCTGACCTAACTTTGAACTCAGGTAAACTAACAGGCTAGTACCAAGCATTAGTTTCCAAGGTGCCCCCCTCCCCTCAATAAAACCCAAGCCTAACTCCAGTTTCTAGGCTAACCCTCAACAAGACCAGTGTTTCCAGGTTATTCTAGCAACAAACCTACTAGCTTGAAACCCTAGGTTACAAGCCCACTAACGACCACCAATTCAGAGGAAAGCAGAAATTAAGCTTATGATATGACTGCCAGACCAGCCAATTATGTTAAAGATTAAGTAGCTTTCCAATTAGATGCTTGCATACTCACATTCCACTTGCCACTTACTAGAAAGCCTTGCCCAGACAGATATGTGGAGCTCCCTCGCCACTGAAAACTGTCTTGCATGACATGGTTCATTGGAGGGCCCCAAGATAGCTTGAATAAAATAAAGACCCTGCTGTGAGTTGCATCAGATCTGCTCCTGTCTGTTATTTGGAGATCACTAACATTTCCCTGGCAGTTTGCTACCTCATGTCATAACAATTATAAATGGATTGTTGTCACCCTTCTGCCCCACAATGGGTCAGAAATGTCCTGGAAACAAATACAAGCACATCTGCATGGTATGTGGAACAATTTACAACTCCCTGTTGATATGGATATTTTACATGCCATCAGTCACTCCAGACACAAGAGGTCTTCAGGAGTATTGGCTCATTATTACTCAAAATCAGTAATAAAGCTTGTTAAACATAATTCTTTATGGAATTTTCTTATAAATTTGGGAATTAATATAGGATTAATTTCTCTGTTTCTGTTCCTTCTTCCAGTCATCTTCAAGTGCTTAGGGTGTGTTATTAGGTGTGCTCAAAGGGAGATTTATATGCTTCACTTATATTACTCAAAGAGAAGGTCCCAGCAAATATAATTTCAAAATAATGGACTATGACTTAGCACAGGGGAGGGTCCTAGTAACTTGAACATTCCTCTAAAATTGAAAACCCAGATCATCAGGAGTTTATTAAAGTAGACAGAAAGCAATGTTTGTCCTGTATATATCTTACCTTGAAAAATACTCAGAAAATTTAGACAAAGCCTGACTGAAAATAAGAATGGAAGGGGACTATGGGTGCATGGCAGAAGGAAAAGATTTAGTGGGAATATGCAAGGCCTAAGATTGCATCATTGACACACTGAACCGTAAAAAGCTAGAAAATAAATTTGAGCTTACTGGATAAAAACAAAGCAGTGACCCAATCCAGAAAATAGTAAGGATGTAACATGAAATAATAAGTAAGACTGTGGTGGCTTTGTGCCAGGGATGTGTTAGTGATCTCCTGAAACACACACACGCACCATTCTGATGAAACTCATAGCAGGTTCTTTATTCTATTCAAGCTAGTTCAGCCACTTCAGCCAATGCACCACTTTCACACTCATTTTGGTGTTGAAGAGCCCCAAATGTCTATCCAGGCAAGGATTTATAGTAAGCAGCAAGCAGGGACTATGGACGCAAGCTTCTGATTGCAAAGTTACTGTGGCATTTAGCATAATTGGCTGGTGCTGCAAATCATATCATAAACTTAACTTCTGCTCCCCTCTGCATTGGTGGACCTTAGGCAGGTGGGGGGCTTGTAACCTGGGGTGCAGATTTGTTGGGGGAATAACCTGGATACACTGGTCTAGCTGAGGGTATAACCTGGAAACATTGGTTTTTATGTGGATTAGCCTAGAGACTGGAGCTAGGCTCAGGTTTTCATGTGGGAAATTGGGAAACTAATGCTAGATACCAGCCTGTTAGATTACTTGGGATCAAACTTAGGTCACTTTCTCTAAAAATGGAATCTTAACTAAGATTTTGAATCAGAGTGTGAATGTTGCTCAATGTTAATAGAAATGTAAAAAAACAAAACAAAACAAAACAAAACAGTATCTGGTTTCACTGGTTCACAAGGGGATACAACAGTGACTGAGACAGATATTGCTTCAGATGTGTGCTTATTTGGTGTGAGAGTGTGCTAAAACATATGTGTGTATGTATGTTAGTGTGTATGTGTCTGTGTGGATGTGTGTGTGTGTGTATGTATGTGAAGGAGGGTGTTTGTTTTCTATAGTTTGAGGAAATGAAAGCAAACAAAATGGTCATAAGTTGAAGCCATCATAGGGTGAAAGCAGCCAGGGTGTGTTTAGAAGATGAGCAATATTTGCTCAAAAACATACCGGAGAGGAGAATTTGCCAGGTTTTGTCCAACTAGAGTTAATCTTATCACTCCTGTCAGACTGAATTAGCATGACAGAGTTCATAGGATGATTGAATCACCTCCACAGTAGTCACACCATTAGAGGTGATGGCATGATACAAATGTTATTATAAGAAATTAGAGAGTTTGTTGTGGCTAAAACACCTACATCAAAATGCTTTGTACACTTGGGAACTGAGGCACACTAAAGAAACCGACTGTGGATTCAAGGTCATTCTTCTTTTTCCCCCACAGAGAATCAGCAGTCTACTTAGTAGACTAGATGACATCATCGACCATTTGACCTTCACTGGTAAGGTATCTGCTACCGGAGCAGTGATCTCCTTGCAGGTCCAACTTCAACGATGAAGGAAAACAAAACAAAACAAAACAAAACACCAAAAAAAAAAAAAAACCCAAAACAAACCAAAATCAAAGAAACCAACAGACCAACAGACCAAGGTGTAGGT
>JADRCH010000585.1:54980-139972 GCA_019843965.1 Rhynchomys soricoides | reverse complement strand
ACTGAATTTCTCTATCATACACATAAACATATATGTAAAAATGGGGATATACTTGTTTTTTAAAATATTTGCTACTTACAAAACATTTACTGCAGAACACACTGCTTTGGACTACAGTACAAATCATACACTGTTTTTTTTTTTTTTAATATGATTTGTTTCATTTGCTTTCATAATACTATGCATTTCTGTACACTGGTACACACTTGTATCCAGTCATCATTCACAGAAAACAAAATGATTCCACAGTGATCCTAGCAAATATCTTTTTCTTTATCCTGAGAGAATGAGACACTTTTTATTTATTTGATTTTGATTTTTTTGCCTGTATTCCTGTAGTCAATGTTTAAAGGGCTATGTTATATTTGTCTATCTGTCTTTGTGTCTACTTTTATCAGTGGTGCTAATAAATTATGTGATTTTTATGAATTATTTTCAAGTTATTTCCGTGCATCACTGAAAAATTTGAGACTTCACTGATTTTTATCTTCTAAAAATTAAATGAATCCTGTTTTGAGTTCCTTGCAATTTTGTTGATCTGGAGATTTTCTGTGGAGAAACAGTTTTAGTTATTGTCTTCTTGGTTCTGAAGACTTGCCTCTTATTTCTTGGAAACTCTGTTTGTTCTAGTTGTTGCTATCATCAGTGTTTGGGTGTTTGCTACTTAAATGATTGATGTGGTTAACATATGTGGTTTGAGATTTTTAGGACTTTCTCATATATTATGGTCTCTATGTCCTAACTGGCTTTAGTTCTGAATATTTCAGAGCCTGTAATCATCTGAGGGAGCCGAACTTAATGCTTAAGGGTGTGCCCGCATCAGAATGGCCACTTGCTATATCTGTGTCAGATTGTGTTGATTGATGACTGATGTGGGAAGGCTTTTGCTCTGAGGACAGCAGTATCCCTAAGTATGTAGGCCTGGACCGGATAAGAGATCTAGCTGAACAGGAGACACTGACCATGTAATAGAGCAAGTGAAGAAGCAACAATTGTGGATTTCTTTTTCATTTATCTCCTAGCTTGATTTTCTGTCCTAAGCTCCCCAAGTTATAGACTGAACCATCCCTGCTAACCATCCAAACAACTAACCAACTAACCAATGAAGGAAAGAATCTTCATTGCCTGAGATGCTTTCGGTTAGAGGCTTTAATCACAGCAATAAAGTAGCAGTTAAAAAAATGGCCTCCAAAACAGATTCTGCTACTGGACAGAACCTGGGAATGTTCTCTTTTGGAGAAATGTGGAGAGCACAGGATTTGAGATGGCTAAAGGCATAGAAAATTACACAGAGAGCTCAATTGATTCTTCTTGTTGGACTTGGCAGATGAATGTGTCCAGAGAAATGCATACTGAAAGAAAATCTGGTTGTAGGATTTCAATGGAAAATTGACTCCATGAAAAATTAACCTAGATGTCACTTTGTGATATTCTGTCTCAAAATCTTTGTTATTTTGCACATGTCCTATGGATTTGAGTTAGGCAGAATTAACTGTTTTCTTAGACTCCTCCAGATGCCCCGGCTCTGGCTATGTTCTCCATTTTGTTATAATAAACATTCTTTTCTACATTATTTGGAAGCATCTCTCTTTTTTGTTTCTTTTTTCCTATTTTTTTCTTCCACCTCCCATATGCAGCCTTGTTTTCAGATTAATGGACACTGTAGTAGGTTTCCCCTATCATGGACGCACTGGTCATTGAGTGTGAAATGGAATATGCAAACAAAGGACCTTGGAACAAGAACTGAAAGTTTCCTAGGAGAATGGAAATTTGTATTAAATACTAATTTCTCAGACAATGGCTCTGGCTGCACCTAGACTGTGAGGACAACTTTGGGATAACCTCAGCTGTCTCAGTCATTGAATCTCTGGTTACCCAGTAGAGGAGCTGCTACTGGCTAGAAAGTTTTCAACGTGGATAATTGACTCTAGGCAGGCCTAGCAGTCAAGAGCACCAGTGGAAAGTAGATTGCAGGCTCTATCCAGGATTGTTCTCTGATGCAGCTGTAGGGAGCTGTGAGAAAGACCACAAAGCATACCATGCTGAGTGTGGGGACCCATGTTCTTAGGGCAGGAGGAGTAGGTCTGCTCTCAGAGTCTTATCAGCTGGTACTGAGATGGGCCATGGTTCAGACTGTGGTTCTGCTGCTCCATGTGATGATATGGACAGAGGTCCTTGGCGTCTCATGCTCCACAAATGTGGATTCTCTAGGGGGGGGTAACTAGAGTGCTCACAGAGGCTTTCACTGTGCTGTAGAGAGGAGGACTGGAAAAGGGAGCATCAAGTTTCTAGAAGACCTGAACCTTGAACTCCAAATTCAGTTTTGATGACACCTTTCATAAACACTTTTGAAACTGGTAAATAGGAAGGAATAGCGATAATACTCAAGTCATACTTGATTAGAAGAATCTTTTTACCTCCCCATTACCACCGGGCAGAATGGCACATTTCATGGAAATCCAATTCCAGGCTTAACAAGGTGTTTCTGAGATGCAAAATTTCTAGAAATGTGTGGTATTTGGTAGATGGATAGGGCAGTTTGCACATCTTGCCACATAATCCATGTGGAAAGAACTACTCCTTGTCACATTAAATCATCCTTCAAAATTAGTGTGTGTGTGTTTGTGAGTGTGTGTGTGTGTGTATATGTGTATGTGTGTGTGTGTGTGTGTGTGTGTGTGTGTGTGTTTCAGTGGAGCTTGATTTGTCTGAAACCACAAAGCGGAATGGAAGTCTGCAGATCCGTAGCCCACCTTTGTGATCACCTCCATTTACAGACAGATCTCTAGAGCATGACCCACTCTGTTTGGAAAAGATAGCGATTGTAGCTGAGGTGTTACAAATATAACAGTCTGGTGGTCACTTTCAGTAATTTTTGTAGGAGTTGTGAATCCTGTGATTGCTCTGAACATTGGTAAAGTTCAATTTTTCCTGGAGGAGTTTCCTTAGATATTTTGAAGAATACTTGAATATATTTTTGAGCTTATGTTTTTAGTTTTTCTCTCCATCCCTTCCTTCTTTCTTTACATATTCTTCTTTACTTTACATATTCTTGGTAGTTGTAGCTCTGTGGTAAGTACAGAATCCACATTGTACAATCTTGTATACTATTTCTTCATAATCCTACTGAGAATTCTGAGTTTTGACCTATGGTCAATAACTTTGGAATCAGATTTCCTCTTATAAATCAATTGGAATCTTCTTTGGATCTGATTGAATTCATGGTGAAAACTGTACATAGCCAACATATTTTTTTCTTAATATGTCATTTTAATCTTGTTTATTATAGTATAAAATGGTAAAAGATATTCTACATGATCATTCATTTAGCAAATTGCAGTTAGCATGTGAAACAACAACTGGTATGATATAACGTACAAAGTCATAGAAAGAAGAGGTCAATATAGAGTTCAGTGGCACAAATTACACTGATATGGTCACAGGAAATGTATTTCCTTAAGTATGACTTTATTGTGAAGACAAAAAAATGAAAATAAAACATGGTCCAGAATTGAACCATAAATCCAAATGTGACACGGGCTGTGTATCAACATGCAAAATAAACTCCGATAGAAGTAGGTTGTGGTTTTCTACTGGTAGCAACTAAAATTAGTCAAATCCATGGTGCATTGTCACAGATGATATAAAATTGCACTTACTAAATTGATGTATTCTGACTCATTTGCACCTATGGCCATTACCTATTACCCATTCGAATGCTTTGCCATGAACACAGTAAGCCCTGTTTCCTACACATTCTCAATTCATCCGTGTTTATTTATGTTTACAATACCAAGAGCTCTCAAAAAATGGCAGAATTGCTCTTGAAACCAGGAATCTCCTCAGTATGTTTTCCATGAACTTGAAATTAGTTTTCTTTGCTTTTATTTTTCTTTTTTTCTTTTCTTTTCTTTTTTTTTTTTTTGAAAGAGATGTACATATATTTAATATATATAAAGCTACGGGAAGAGGAGTCAAATTCAATAGAAATATTTATACATTCATACAGTGGGCCGAGAGCAGGGAATAGGATGTAAACCCACACCCAAACATGTACAAAATAACTTACACACAGCAAGCCCTTCAAAGGGGACACTGCTCCCTGCCCAGCTCCCAGGGCCAAGGGCACTGAGCAGCAGCCCCAGGAGCCCAGCAGTGCAAGCCCCGAGCTAGCAGAGTGAAGGGCACCCGTTCAAAGGACAGAGACCTAGGAGGCCTTGAGGCAGTTGCTGGCCGAACGAGAGCTCAGCAGCTTGTCTACCATGGTGCGGGCATAGAGGAGGAGGCTAGCCAGCTCCTTGCAGCAGCCATACTCCTTCGGGAGGCTCAGGCAGTATGTTTGGAAGTCCCTCTTCTCGTTGATGTAGGTCACCGCTGCCATCAGGGGGCACAGGATAAGTTTGGTGTGGTCCTGGAAGAAATTAATCTGTATGGTACCATTGCTGAGGTGCAGGATGATGGTGCTGCGTGTGCAGAACCATGTTTGTAGATAGGGCAGCCGGGCCAGATCATCACCTTCCCAGGGTGTGGTATTGGCCCCTGCCCTCAGCAGGTGTTCACTCATGTAATTTCGGAAATAGTTGAGGAGAATGATCTTCTTCATCAAGGAGTTGGGGTGGGAGCTCACGGTGAGGTAGAACTCTGTGCCATCACGCTCTATGTACTGCAGGTTGTCCCCATCTTTGTAGAGGATGAGGCGTGTTGAGTCATTAAAGAGCACACCCACACTGTTGTCACACAGCTGATACCCAAGGCTATACTTGTCGAAATAGTCCACCCACTTGCTGACCCAGAAGATAGCGATGCAAGCAGGATCGTCAGCCTCCTCTTGCCGCACCAGGCCTCACCCTGAGGACTTGGAGGCGTTGCCACTGGTCAGCTGCTGCAGCAAGTCACTAAGGTGGCACTCGATTGCCTCATTTGTCTCCCGGACCACCGGTTCCTCTTTCTCCCGGGGACGGTCAGGCAGAGGGTTCTCCACATCTTTATTGAGGACCATGAGAGGCTTCCTGCTGCTGGGGTCCAGGTTGCTGGGATCTATTGAAAACCTTGTTGGGATGGTGAGACAGGTAATAGGGAGACGGGTGAGGATGTAGCCAGAAGTGAAGAACTCGTCATTAAGCAACTCGTGAATGGTGGCGTGGGCAGTGTGGTCTGTCTGAAGCATCTTCTGGATAAGGGAGGCAGACACTCGATTGATGTGCTTGGGAATACTGTATTCATTTTTCTTGATCCGGAGGCAGGTCTCTTTTAGGCATGAGGTCTCAAAGGGTGGCTTGCCCACTAGCAAGGTACACATGATACACCCGATGGACCACACATCCACCTCAAAACTGTGTCCTTCTTGCTCAGCATCTCAGGAGCTACGTAGTTAGGAGTGCCATACAAGGTCTTCTTTCGTTCCCCTTCATATTTCACTTTGGTTGCCAGGCCAAAATCCCCTATTTTGACCTCCAGATCCTCGTTCAGGAAGAGGTTGCCCAGCTTGAGGTCCCTGTGAATGACTTGATTGCGGTGCAGGTACTGGCAGCCCAGGACTATCTGCCACAGGTAGTAGCGGGCCTCAGGCACGGTTAGTGCCTTCCTCCTCTTGTGCAGCTCCAGGAGGGACCTCCTGCGACAGAGCTCCAAAACCACAAACACAAAGTCGCTGTCCTCGAAAAAGCCATGGAAGCCTAAGACATGTTGATGTACGAGGCTGCGGTGAATTGGGATCTCCATAGACATCTTCTCCTTCTGGTGGGGCTTGAGCAGCAAAGACTTAGGCACGATCTTGCCTGCGAACACCCCTTTTGTGTCTGCGTCTGAGATCTCAAAACATTTGGTAAAGCATCCTTTACCCAGAAAGCGCTCTGTACATATTGCCGCCGGCTGCGTGGGTCCACTAGGACTTCCATAATCTCTTTCGCTAGCGGAGCAGCCACTAGGGCACTGGGAGCTGCATCTCCCCGGACCCCACCTTTCCCGAGGTTGACTGGTGCTCAAGCCAGCTTTCCAACTTTGGCTGCTGCATTCATGATGCCAAAGTTGCTCCACGGACCTGGCTGAGTTGGTGCAGAGTGTGAAATTAGTTGTCATGTGTATCAGAATTCTCATCTTCATGGCAGTTCTATTCACTATGGCCTAAGTTTTAAAATAACCTAAGTGTGTTTGTTGTGGACAAACTGGGTACTGGAGGAGGACATTGTGATACAGGCAAGAAGACAATAGTGGTGTTTAAAGAATTATATATTTATGAAAGACTGTCACAGTCAGTATTGTATTGATCATCAAGCAGAGTATAATTCTAGCCAGGACAGTGTCAATCAACCAACTTCTTTCTTCTATCTCATTTTAATCTTAAATGCACTGTTATTTGTCAGATGACTGTGAGAGTTTCAACCATTTTGTCTACATTACATGAAGCAAAAACAAAGCAAGGCAAAAAAGAAAAAAATACAAAAAGACGAGCAGAAGAGACATAGAATCTGTCCAAACCAATTCAAAGTTACTTTTCTACCATTTTATACCATTGGATAAAGTTTCTTTACTTGGATGGTATGAGAGTTTTCTGCAGGTTGAGTCCTTCTACTTGACAAAGCATAGTTGGGGTGAAGAAACTGGCTGACTTGTTTCATTCGAATTTGAATAATGTCAAGAAGTTATAATTGAATAAAGATTTAATAGTCTCAGGCAAATGACAGATCTGTTTGCTTCTACTGATCGAATAACCCACCGTTGATGATAACACTTTTATTTTGGCTTTGGAGAAGATGATGAAATACTTGGCATTCTCCTATATCACTTTGTATATATTTAATGTATTTTATAATTATAGCAACAGTGTTTGACAAAGTTAGTCACTTTGGCAAATAAAATGGAACGTCATGGTAGATATCATTCTCATGAAGTCATTCCCTGATGCCTAAGGATGCAAAATATTCTTTAAGCATTTCTCATCCAATTGGTATTCCTTGGTGGAGAATTTTCTGTTCAAGTCTGTCCCCCATTTTTAACTGAAGTTTTTATTCTTTGATCATCTGATTTTTTTAGTTTGTTAAACTTTTTTTAACGTTAGGACTACATTGGTTGTAGTCTTGGTAATAACAATAATAATAATAATAAATTCATTCCATAGGCTGTGTTGACCATGTTCTTTCTTTTATATAAGCCTTTCTATTACATGAGGTCCCGTTTGTAGATCTCAGTGCCCGCAGTATTGGTGTTTTGTTCAGAAGGTGTTCTATGCTGGTCCATTCATGGGTGTTCTTTCATTTTCTTTTCCATCAGTGTGTCTGGTTTTATCTTGAGGGACTTTGATCCATTTGAACTTTTGCACAGAAAAATGAAAAGTGATCTATTTGTTGTCTTCTACATACAGAGATGCAAGGTAAGCAGCACCATTTGTTGAAGGTGGAGTCTTTTTTCCCCACTATGTACTTCCAGTGTCCTTATCAAATATCAGATGTCCATATGTGGGTGGAATTACATCTGTGTCTTTCATTGAGTCCATTGGTGAACATGTCTGTTTTTATGCCAATGTCATGCTGTCCTTTCATTGTTCAGAATTGTTTTAGCTGTGCTGGGCACTTGTTTTTCCTTATGAGTCTATTGTTGGTCTTTCAAAGTTTCTAAACAATTTTGTTGGGATTTTGATTAGGACTATGTTTAATCTGTAGATTGATTTTGGTAGGTTGCCCAATTTTCCTACTGATAGATCAAAATTAGAGATTTTAAACATCTTATGATACATTCTTCAATCTCTTTTTTCAAACACTTGATGCTTTTATCATTCAAGTCTTCTGCTTGCTTTGATAGAATCACTCCAACATATTTTGTGTTATTTGAAGTTATTGTGAGGGTGTTTTTTTTCCCTATTTTTGTCTCAATCCTTTGGTCATTTTTAATACAAGAGGGCTACAGATTTTTTTTTTAGTTAATTTTGGTTGCAGCCACTTTCCTCAAAGTGTGTAAGTTCTGGAAGATTGGTAGTGTAGTGGGATTTTTGTGGTTACTTGTATATACTATTGCATCATCATCCAATTAAGATACTCTTTCTTCCTTTCCAGTTATATGCCCTTGATCTTTCTTAGTCATTTTTTACAGTAGAGAGAACATCAAATATGATATTGAATAGATATAGAGACAGTGGACATCTTTGTCTCATTTCTGATATTAGTAGAATTGTTTTGAATTTCTCTCCATTTAATTTGATGTTGGATACAGAATTGTAGTAAATATTCTTTTAAATATTTATATGTATCCCTCGAATCCCTAATCTCTCAAAGACTTTTGTCATGGATTGTTTCTGGATTTTGTGAAATGTTTGTTTGGTGTCTAATGAGAATTTGTTGTAATTTTTCTCTCTTGGGTTATTTATATTGTGGGTTACAGTGACTGATCTTCATATGGTCAGTCACTCCTGCATCTATACAATGAGCCCTACTTGAACATTGTGTGTGATCATTTGTTCTATTTCATGATTAAGTTTGAAAGTATTTTATTGAGTACATTTTTATCTATGTTCATGAGACAAACGGTTCTGCCTTACCCTTTTTTGGCTAAATCTTTATGTGCTTTGGATATATATGTATGTGTATCACCGTAAAATAAATTGTGTAATGTTCCTTCTGATTCTATCATGTAGACTACTGTGTGCAGTATTGGTGTTAAATCTTCTATGAAAGTCTGGTTGAATTCTGCACTCAAACCGTCCAGCCCTCGGGTTTTCATTTGAGGGTCTCATAAATTCACTAGGGGGTATAGGTCTAATTAAGTTGTTTATATTATCTTGCTTATCTGCTCTCTTATATTGACATACATAAGATATGTGTGCTTACTGGAACTTTTAGGTGTGCTTTTAAGTTGCTATCAGAAATGTCTCCAATTTTAAGGTCTTCTTATGCAATCAGTGCCAACAATACTCCCCATATCCCTACTTCTGAGTTTGGATATGCTGTGCATTCATTTTCATTGAATTCTAGAGAGTGTTTAATTTCTTCATTTCCATTTTAGCACATTTTTCATTCAATAGAGAGTTATCCGTTTCCATGAGGTTTTAAACTTTCAGTTGTTTCTGTGGTTGATAATTTACAGCTTTTTGTCATGGTAGTTTTATGGGTTACAGGAGTTATTTCAGTTTTCCTATATCTGTTGAGACTTCGACTGAGTTCAAGTGTGCCATCATTTTGGAGAAAGTTCCATGAGTTGCTGAGAGAGGGGTATATTTTGGGGGCATTGATTGGAATGTTCTGTAAATATCTGTTGGGTACATATGATTTGCAAAGCCAGTTATCAGGAGAAGTTCTGTTTTGTTCTGTCTCTAGGTCCTGTCAGTAGGTGACAGTAAGGTACTGAATCTTCCTCTATCACTGTGTGAGGGTCAGTGTATGATTTAGGATGTAAGTCTTTCCATTACAACGGTGGGTGCTCTTATATTGGCTCATAGATAATAAGAATTAAAATATTGTCTTGGTGGACTTTACTTATTTTGACGAGTATGTAGTGTCCTCCCACATATTTTTGATTAATTTTTAATTGAAGTCTCTTTTGTAAGATATTAAAATGGACATACCATCTTGAGTCTTAGGACCATTTACTTGGAATATCTTTTGCAGCCCTTTACCAAGAGGTAAAGTCTGTCCTCAATTTTGAGCTGTGTCATTTTTTTTTTATTTCTTTTGTATTATACAGTAGAAGGATGGATTCTTTTAGCATCCATTCTGTTACTCTACATCTTTTAATATGTGGTTTGAGGAAATTGATAGCCATTCTGTTACTATTTGGATTGAGGTCATTAATATTGACAGACATCAATGACCAGTGATTAATAATCACTGGTATTTTAAAGGTGGTGGTGGAGAAGGTTCTGGTGGGGATGGTGGTGGTGGTGCATGTGCGTCCTTCCTTTTTTATTTATTTATTTTTTTGGTTTAGCTTTTAATGTGAGGTTATTTATTTCCTGTGTTTTCATGTATGTACACAAATTCCTCTAGTTGCAATTCTTCTAGCATTCTCCTTCTAACATCTTGTGCAATATTGTTTAAATTTGAGTTCATCATGAGATACTTATACCTCTCCATTTACGGTGATCCAAAGATTTTCAGTATAGTAATTTGGGTTGGCATCTCTAGTTTCTTGGGATCTACATTGCATGTATCCAAGTCCTTCTGGCTTTTAGAGTCTGCATTAAAAAAACAGGTGTAATCCCAATCAGACTGACTACATGTTACTTGCACTTTGTTTGTTTGGTTGGTTGGTTTGTTGGTTTGTATTGTTTTCAATGGCAGCTTTTCATATTCTATCTCTGTATAGTGTGTTTACTGTTTGGATTATTATGCAACATGGTGTCTTTCTTTCTGGTCCAGTTTATTTGGTGTTTTTATTCTTCTTGAACCTTGAGAGGAATCTTTTTCATTAGGTAAGAAAATTTTCTGTTTATTATATTGTTGAAAATATTTTCTGGGACTTTGATATGGGGTGTTATTGTTTAAGCTATTGTTGTTGTTTTTACTGTTGCACTATTCCTATGAATTTTATGTTTGTTCTTTTAGAAAGAGCATTTTCTTGAACCTCAGTATCTGTACTTTATATTTTATTTTCAGTGTGTGAAATTTGCCCTCCCATCTCTATTCTGCTGGTGGATGTTGCCTCTTGAGTTCCTCTTTGTATAACTATAATGTTCATTTCCAGGATCTTCTGTCTTCATGCCTTCCTTATAGTTCCCTTTTTTCATTGTTTTGTCTGAAACAGTTTTTTTGTTTCTTCCTTGTTTGCTTCTTCCTTTTTTTCTAGGGTCCTCAAGTCCTGTCTATACCTTCTACCCAGCAATTGGCCCGTGGCTTTCTTTACTGACAGATAAAAACCAATTGGGAGACAGGATCTTAACATTAAAACCACTCCCTATGTACAGGGATCTCCCTTGTCTGGAACAAAAGGGATCCCTCAAGGAACTCAGTTGTCAGCAACAAAGAGGATCCCTGGATTCTGATTTTTAAATAGAGAGAATGAGACTCCAAGAAAGATAGCAGGTGGTCTTTTACCTCCAACATCCAAAGCCCAACAGTGGGTAATTAGTGTCTGCATTCTTGTTCTCAGTACTAAGATATGACCTGGAGAAGTGACCACATACCAAGTGAAAAAATGCCATGTCTTTGCAATCCAAAGATAGATATTTGTACTGTTTATAAGTGGTAGGGAATCTGTGTGAACATAAGTATTTGTGAACATGGGTGTCAAATTACGTGGCATGTGGAAGGTCTTATAGGAATTGCTCACATCCCTCCTCCTTCCAATAGTTAGCACCTTGGCCATAAATCACAGTTGCCCTAATGTAAACAAGATAAAGAAAACTTCCGTTCTTTCTGTGATATTAGTCTGAGTAAGACAGAGGTACAAGACTGGTGTTAGTCTCCATTGTGTAGATATGAGAACTGTCTTTTGTGAATAGTGAGTAAAGCCTATCAATTTACTGAAAAGGCAAAGTGATGCCTTCACAAGCAAGTGTGTTTTAACTTAGCCATCTTTGTAAAAATGTTACAACTCACAGAGAGTTGTGTGCTTTGGAGAAAGCAAGTCTATATTGAAGGGTCATGGGAGGTTGGGTTGGACATAGTAGGATTAGGGATACTAGAATGTGACAGACTGTGAGATCGTAACTGCATCCTTGTACCACAGTGAGTATCTTCAGAGCCAATGTCATGGGCACAACACACAATGAGTCGCTGTGAGGCCGGGTTTTCTTCGTGTGTTTTATGAACATAAGGTAAATATACCCTTCAAACTTTCATAACATCACATGTTGTTGGTGGTGTTTACCATCATTCATTCAATCAATCAATCAACCAACGAACCAATCAATCAATTTATGAAGCATTCTTTGTTATGCGGCCTGTAATGGCACTAAGACCTAAGATAGGGTACCCAATGACATAAGATAGTCTGTATACAAGCTGCTCAGTATTTAAATTGAGAGAGAGAAGACATCCACTACTAAATACTGCACCTAGAATCTCAAGGCCTCATGGATATCCATAAAGGATGGGATTATTAACTGGGTATATTCATTCAGCAGTTATGAATTTATTGTTTAAGATAGGCTTTGGTTGACAAAGTTGCTTTTTTCCCTACCTTGTTATCTCCCCAATTTACTTTATCTACTCGTCCTAATGTTCCAGGCCATGATTGGAAGTCTGTTTTCTGGTAGAGCTAAGGTTTGAACTCTGCAGGCCCAATAAGCTATGTTTAGCCTATAAGTGATGGTAGCTGTTTGCCCAAGCTCCTAGAATACAGCTTCTAACACATGGCTACATCTCCCCATAGGTCTGTGACATTTGTTCATGTAAAAAAGGGTCAGGCCCCCTAACCCCCTCTTCAGGTAGAGGTGTGATCAGGCAGCCCCCAAACAATCCCCATGTTAAGGAGACACCTAGAGACTTAGCCACACCCTTACCCAGAGGTTTGGGAGGGGGATATAATCTTATTCAAGCCACTGAACACAATGCCAATAAAAACCTTAGAACTAAGGACTGTCTCTACTCATCGTCATGACCCACCATGGGAAGCGAAGAATCCGGCCTTCAATTAAGGAGCCACATCTAATCTCTTGCTGAGGATGTCTCAGTGCTTCCAGATGGCACCCATTCACCCAAGCCAAAGCAGCTAGCCAGCGCCCGAGCACCCGACCTGGTCCCCCTGCAGGACACCAGCTGTGCTCTGCGGCCCAGTTCTTTTCCAGCTCTCCTAAGCTTCTGGTGGTGTCTGTGATACCTAGAGTCTGGAAACTCCAGAGCCCACTGCAGCATTCTCCGGGAATGACTCCCTATTCTACCCACAGGCTGTGTCTCCACAGAGGCCTTTCGCACAGCCTGGCAGGCCCAGAGGACTGTAAAGAGCATGCAGCCACTTCCCACATGTCCTGTCTTTCCCAGAGCCACAGCTTCCAGGGTGGACACGCAGTACCTCACTCTCCACACGGCGCCCGCCGGTTTGTTCCTACAGGAATGCCCAAGCTACTATTCTTGAATCATACTTTGAAGAGGGAATAAAATAGTCATAAGAAGCAGAAGGAGGAAAGAAAATTGGTGAGAGAAGGGCAGGGGCTGGGAATGGGCTCATCAGGATCATGTGTGGGGAGAGACAAGAGAGAGGGACTGATGGCCAGGATAATGAATGGATATCTGCAGTTGGTGGAAGTCCATGTAGGGTCTTTTTGAGGATGTGCCAGAGATGGGGGATAGGGGATGCTCCCAGGAGAGACCTTAGCTGAGACTCCTAACCATGGGGATATGGAACCTGAAGAGGCAACCTCCTGTAACCGGGTAGTTCCCCCAATGGAGTGATAGAGACACTGACTCACCCAGAAAACTTGACTGAAAAATGTTTCCTGTCTACAAGAAATGCAGGGATAGGTTGAAGCAGAGCCAGAGGGAATTGCCAACCAACAATCCGTGCAACTTGAGTCCCATCCAATTGGCTAATACCAATTCTTGACATTCCTAATGTTATTCTTTTATGGTTGCAGACAACAGCCTAGCATAACTCACAACTGAGAAGCTCCATCCAGCAGCTGACAGAAAATAATGCAGAAACCCACAGCTGAACAGTGGATTGGGGTTCGAGACTCATATAGAAGAGTTTGGCGTAAGATTGAGAGGCCTCAGGAAAACCAATAGAGACAACTAACCTGAACCCTGTTTGTGGGCTTCCAGAGACTGAACCACCATCTAAAGAACATACATAAGCTGGAACTATACATCCCACTTATGCTGCCAATGTACATCTCAGTCTCAATGTGGGTCCCCCAAAACCTGGAGCAGGGACTCTCCCTGAAGCTGGTACATGTCTAAAATTCATTGCCATAAGTGTACTGCCTTGTCTGGCCTCAGTGGAAGGGGATGTGCTTATCCCTGCAGATAAAGGATGTGCCAGGTTGGGGAGATACACAGGGTGCCATGCAAGCTCTCAGAGGAGAAGGCTAGGAGGTTGGGGGAGGGAATTTGTGAGGAATTCCAGGAGGAGGGGTACATTGATCTAGATGTAAGTTGGATAAATAGATGAATGAAAATCACCAAAACTGAACAAAAATGATGATATTGGGGAAATATTCCTTTCAAGTGAAGAGAGCACAGTTCTTTATGAAATACCTTTTCTTTTTTGGATGTGATATAGTAATTATCACAAGACCCATTTCCTCTGTAATAACAAAACTTTGTATATGTTTTTTATTCTTGCACACACATGGAATATTAAGTATTAATTGTTGTAGTATAACACTTACCTATAATATGCATCCTTACCTAAAGAGAGCAAACCATACAATTATTCACCTCTCTCTGTCTCTCTGCCTCTGTCTCTCTGTCTCTTTGTCTCTACTCCTTTCTTCTTTCTGTCAGACAATAGTTCTACAGGAGAATCACATCCATGTTATTAATTCAAAGTGTTGTAATAAGTGAAGTATGCTAAACAAACTAACCATTATATATAGCTCAAGGATGTGAAATGTCCTATACCAAAAGTCTGTTTCTTCAGGGAAAATGACCATAAGTTGAGAATTTGATGAGATAGAATACTGTTTCAAAATCGGCAAATAGAAAAAGTTTTGGTTGTCCATGCTTTTTTTTTTTTCATTTTCCTTGTTTTGTTGACTTTGTGTCAAACTGGAACACACATATCATGTAATAGCTGAGTTATTTTTAGTATGGTTGCACTTCCTTCTACCTTGATCACGATCCCCTAAGTGAGAAATAAAATCACGTAAACATACAGGTATAGAGTGTAGTTTACCCTCTACCATCCTTTACTCCAGGAGGTGAACATGCTACCATCCCCCATCATGCTTCTCTTGAATCCTCAGACGACAACACACACACACACACACACACACACACACACACAGTTTTCTTTCCTTTTCAACACACCTTAAGACACAGTTGCTCGGCATTACTATCTCATACATGGAAAAGCATGCCCTTAATAGTATTTTTATCTCTACTCTTTCCATCTGCCCTAAACTTCAGTTGTGAGTCCAACCTTCCTTTGCCAAACATCCCTGACCACTCACTGTCTTGTAGTGGTGGACTCAAATCCTAGCTCCTCCCTCTTAGACCTGATGTGGCTGCTGTGATCTGCTCCTTCCAAAGCATGGTAAAACCTCTCCCTCTCCTTCCTTGCATCTGCCTTTTCTCCTTGGACCCTCAAGTCCTGCCTTTACCTTCTACTGAGCAATTGGCCCTTGGCTTTCTTTACTGCCAGATCAAGAACCAATTGGATAGAGCTCCTTAACATCAGAAATGCTTACTACATACAGGAGCTCCCATGTCAGCAACAAAGGGGATACCTCAGGAATCTCAATTGTCAGTTAAAAACAAAGGGGATCCCTGGATTCTGATGTATAAACACAGAGAATGAGACTCCAAGCAAGAATACAGGTGGTCTTTTACCTCCAATATCCAAAGATCCCAACAGTGGGTAATTAGCTTCTGCATTCTCAGTCCTCAGTACTAAGATACAACCTGGAGAAGGGAAGCCCATAGCAAGTGAAAAGTGCTATTTGTATGGAATCCACAGATAGTTATTTGTACCATTTATAAGTGGTAGGGAATCTCTGTGAGCAAAAGTATTGTTGAAAATAGGTGTCAAATTATTTGGTATATGGAAGGTCTTGTAATAATTGTTCACATCCCTCCTCCTTCCAATAGTTAGCACCTTGGTCATGCAACAGAGTTCCCCAATGTAAAGAAGATAAAGCAGACTTCCATCTTTTGAGTAGTATTAGGCTGAGTAAGTCAGAAGCACAAGAGTGTTAGTCTCCATTGTGTAGATATGAGAACTGTCTTCTGTGAATGGTAAGTAAAGCCCATCCCTGTACCAAAATGTCAAAATGATGTCTTCACATGTATTACATTTTAGCTTAGCCATATTTGGTAGCTGTAGGTTAGACCAATAAAAATATTACAACTCACAGAGAGAATTGTGTGCTTTGGAGAAAGTAAGTCTATATTGAAGGGTCTTGGAAAGTTAGGTTGGGCATAGCAAGATTAGTGACATTAGAATGTGACAGACTGTAAGATTATAATTGTTGCCTGGCAGCACAGTGAGAATCTTCAGGACCGATGTGATAGGCACAACACACAGTGAGTTGCTGTCAGGCCTGGTTTTCTTCATGTATTTTATGAACTTATGGTAAGTATGCCCTACAAACTTTCATAACATCACATGTAGGTGGTGGTGCTTACAATCAATCATCGAGCAAGCAATCAACTAATCAATCCACAATGCAAACCTTGTAATGTCACCTGAGAATGCACTAAGACCTACAATAGGGTACCTGATGGCATAAGATAGTCTTGGGGAGGCAGTATGTGGGGAGTTTGAGTGCGCTTATCCCACTCTTCTGCTGTCTCTGCTGCTACTGCTGCTGGGGTGGGTGATTGGCCATAGGCAAGTGCCAAGGCACCACTCTAGGGGTGGGAAAGCACAGTCTTAGATGTGGGATAGCTGGCATTAGATGGGGTTCCCCAGGCCTGAAAAGAGGCTGAGGCCATGAGGTTCTCTGACTCTTGGACATCCAGGTACCATTTGGACTCATGGAAGTGCTAAGAATGGAGTTGAGGGTCCCCAGGCTTGGGACAGTGATTAGCCTGGTGCTGGTGTAGGGGAGGAGAGCTCCAGATCATCCCATGGGGGGATTGTCCTTAGCTCAGTGAGCAGTAGGCAAGGTGACAATTGTGACTAGAAATGCAGAGAGGCCTTCTACAGGAGATTAGGCTGCAGCTCTGTAGGCAAATGCCTCCTTCATTGGTTCTCATGGTGAACCTTGAATAGAGATAATCTATGGTTCCAAATGCTTTATTATTGTCATGCTGGTAAACGGAACCATAGATAAAACCATACGCTACTTCTCAGGGTGGGCCTGAGATTAAATATATTTTTCAGGGAGGAATATCTGGGAATAGAAACTTATTGACAATGCCCTCTGGACCTCAAGGTACCTCATTAGAATGGAGAACTCTGTATTGAGCCTACTTGACAGTGGTCTCTTTTCCCATTGCTTTGGTCTGAGATGTTACTGATGCCTCATCTACATCTGGAAGGGGTTTAAGGCATTGTCCCTATGTGACTTATGGCCACAAATCTCTATATGGGGACTGTGGTTATGTGACAGGGGCCTGGTGCCAGACTAGATTGCAAAAAAAAAAATTAAAAGTGATAAAAAATGGCATATCCTGTACAACACTGAACACTAAGACCGTTCCACCATTACAAGCTGCAAGATCTCTCTTTGGCCATAATTGGCTAAAATTGTGATTAGCCACCCTGATGTTTTCACCTATACAGCTAATTGGGGAGTATTGTTCAGCAGAAGGCCCAGAGCATAAGCCTTTTAAATGACATCATTTAAAACAGGTAAGATTTCTATGTAACATCTACCCTGACTCAAAACTGTCTTACTAATGTTCACAGTAAATACTATTGGTATTCTTTTCAGTGCTTGAACTGATGAGAGTCTGTTCTAAACAGCAGATGGTAAGGGGTCCTGTCGGGAAGTCAAGGGAATTTTAGTTTTTGTGACAATGTTGGCCAATTCTGTCTCCCCAGGAATGAAGAGTTGTAGAAATTTGACCTAGTAGATACTGCAATCACATTCTCCTTGTTCCAGTACTGCTCATTTAACTGGTACGCAAAGTATCTATATATAAGGAGTCTGTACACTGGCCTTTTGAAAGAGGGCAACTGTCCTAGGCAGACATATTCTCTTCCTAACAGAAAAGAGAGAAACTGTAAGAACTCAGAGCACAATTTGTGTTGCTACCTGCATTCTATGTTCTCCAAACTCATGCTTAGTATATATCCTTGAGTCACAGCATGTTCCACATATTTCTGTCTCTGCCCATAGAGTTTAGGGCAGACAGTCCTTCCTTCAAAGTTTATGTTTGCTTTTTCTCTTGGGGTTGCAACATGATTCTTCTATTTTCACACTTCAAAACCTGACATTTTACTTTGTGCTCTCCAATTTGATAAAATATTATCCTCAGGATAGAATAAAAATGAATTGAAAAGGGCTAAATATGCCAAAGTGTATAGGAGACACTTCAAGAGGACTCAGTCATACACAGTGATGTAGAAGAATCTCTGGAAATACGTTGCCATATTCTTCTGATTATTATATATATACTTCTAATTATGATGTCATGTCTTTCCAGTTAGGATGTCACATACTTTCAGTTAGGATGTCATAGCCTTCCAGTTCTAAGATATCCTTCTAATAATTGTGTCATATCCTTCCAATTACAATGTCATATGCCTCGATTATGATGTGATATCATTTCAATTCAGATGCCATATCTTTTCAGTTAGGATGTCATAGCACTCAAATTACGCTGTCATATGCTGTCAATTAGAATATCATATCCTTCCAATTATGATGTCACATCCTTTTAATTATGACATCATAGACTTCCAGTTAAGATGTCATATCCTTTCAATTAGGATATGATATCATATCTTTCAATTAGGACATCATGCCTTTCCCCTTACAATCTCATACCATTTCAATTATGATGTCATATACTTTTAATTATAATGCCATACCCTTCTTATTACAACTTCATACCCTTCCAATAATGATGTCATATACATTTCATCCAGATGTGCATGCCTTCCAAATATGGTATCATTTCCCTGCAATTTGATGGGAAAGACTTCCAATTATGATTTCAGATCCTGTCAATTACTATGTCATACCCTTTCAAATATCCCATCATAACCATTTAATTAGGACATTATAACCTTCTAATTATGATATCATCTTATTCCAATTATGATTCCATATGCTTCCAATTATGGTATAATATCCTTTCAATTGGAATGTGAGAGACTTCCAAATATGATGTCACATTCTTGAATTTAGGATGTTATATTCTTCCAAATACAGTATCATATTCTCTCAATTAATATATAGCCATCCATTTACAGTGCCATATCCTTTCAATTATGATGCCATATCTTTCCAATTAGGAAGTCACATTGTAGTTGTTTATATTACAAATGCTGATTACATTCCCCAAAACTGTTTTCACAGAGAATGTATGGATGCATGTTGCTCCTGGGACCCTGCTCCCAGTTGGTTCTGATTATTAGGGGGTGGGGGAGGTCAGTTATCCAAATGGAGGTTAGAAAGTAGCCCAGCTATTGAGCCATATAACACATATCATGATATAAGGCTGTGTGTGTGTGTGTCTTTCATAATGGAATACAAAATGTTTGGGTGGGTGGTGTGAAAACCTGCTGCCTGGATTTAATTAATTACTAAATTCAATGTCATGGTCCTTCAATTGCAACTATGATGCCATATCCTTTCAATTATGATATTGTAGTCTCACAATTAGGATCTCATAATCATCAAATGATGATATCATATCCTTTAAATGTCAGAGCTTTCCATTTAAAATGTTATAACCTTTCCACTAAGATGTCATACCCTTCTATTTAAGATGTCATAGTCCTCCAATTAGGAAACTGTAGCCTTGGTGAAAGGATATTATATCCTTTCAGATAGGGCCTCATGTCCTTATTACAGTGTCATATTGTTGCAAATATGATGGAATATATTTTTAATTATGATGTCATATCTTTGCAATTAAGATAACATATCCTTTCAATTATGATATCATATATTTTCAATTAAGATATCATTGTCTTTCAATTACAATACCAATCTTGTAATAATGATGTCCATGTCTTTTCAATTACTATGTGATATATTTTCTATTAATATATCACAGCCTTCCAATAATGATATCATACTCCTGAAATTATGATGGAATATCCTTCCAAATATAATGCAATGTCCTTACAATACAATATTATATCATTCAAAGTACTATGTCATATCCTTTCAATTTGGATGTCATTTCCTTCCAATTATGATTTCATATGCTTTAAATGATGATGTAACATCCTTTCTATCAGTATGAAATTGCATTCCTATTGTGATATCATATCCTTCTAATTATGATGTTATAGTCTATCAAATATGATATCATATCCTTCCTGATCCTATGTCATAGCCTTCAAATTTTGATGCCATGTCCTTTCAAAGGAGATTTCAGAGATTTTCATTTAAAATATTATATTCTTTCAATTAGAACATCATAGAAGTCCAATTATGATGTCATACTTTTTCGACCATGATGTCATAACCTTCTAATTGTGTCATAATTGACATGAAGATAAAGAGTTTAGAGTTTGCCCAGCTGCCTTTTTGTTTTGCTTTCGTACAATAATTCCTCACTATGACATTTTGGAATGGAAATGTATATTCTGTGATTGGATGTATGAGATCTGGTTTTTTAATTTTGATTTTATAGGAGATTACAGTTAAGTGACTGGATGAACATCAGAAGAGATTTTGAACTTCTAACATTGTTGGCACTATTATAGACTATGGGCACTTTTGTAATTATACTAAGTATTTTAGCGGTATGGTATGACTAGGTGTGGCCCCCACAGATTTATGTGTTTGAAGAAGCCTATGGGGCCCAGGGAGTTGAATGTGGTGGTTTAAATATGCTTGGCTCAAGGCTTGGCACTATTAGGACATGTTTTCTCTTTGGAGGAAGTTTTTCACTGTGGGGGTGGGCTTTAAGACCCTTCTTCTAGCTGCCTGGAAGCTAGTCTTCTACTGTTTGCCATCAGAACAAAATGTAGAACTCTTAGCTCCTCATGTACCATGCCTGCCTGGATGCTTCCTTGTTCCTGCCTAAATGATAATGGACAGAACCTCTGAAATTATAAGCCAGCTCCAATTAAATGTTGTCCCTTATAAGAGTTCTCCAGGTCATGGTATCTCTTCACAGCAATCAAACCCCTAAGACAGTATGAATATACTAATATATTATACTAATTAATTTTATATGCTAATTAGCTCTGAGTGTTTACAATTCATGAATAAAGAGATTAAGATAAACCATATTCAGCCATTACACTAAATTATCATGAGCATGCCATTAAGTTAGGGTAAATCACCTTAAAATAACTGATTTACATGGAAGGTTAATTGTACTCAATCCTAGATTGCTTTGGCTTTGGTCAGCACTGATGAAATGTGAAGTGGCTATTCTAAACCTTGGTTCATCTCAACCCATACTCCCAGACTACTGAGGTAACTAGAGTCTGTTACCTAGTGCTATTCTATTTGTATCCAGAATACTGTTCTAAAATTTTACTATGTTAATTTTCATACTCCCATACTTATTTTTTACTTTTGTATATGCACTATTTTAGTATGAATGTGTAGTTTTTTAAAAAGTTTGTGATGTTTATAAATACATTTCTAAAAAGTTTCTTAAATAAATAAGTAAATAAATATGAAGAAAAAAACAGAAAAGAAAAAAACATTGTGAATGTTGCTAGAGTAAGTGGCCACCTTGGAATAGAACCTACTAAAGATGGTACTGGTCCTCTTAAACCCAAAAAGAGGCCCCTAAACACTCACAGTGTTTTCTTCTCTCCACAAAAATCAAGTCTATCCTGCTCCCAACCTCACTAAGGTTTAATCATACGCATACAGTCCAATCACCTCCTGCAATTTAAGATGCTCTTTCAGATGTCAGGGATAAGAGAATCTTCAGAAAAACAGTCCAGATCACTTGGCAGTTCATAAATCACAAGTAGAATATGAATTAATTAGGTTTATTTCATTCATATTAGTATATTTGCACTGCAATGTGTTGGGAAGTGGGTGTCAGGATTGCAGCCATGTGACTTTAGTTTACCTGGAGGTTAAATAATTTTACCATTCATCATGAAGTTGAACTTGAGATGAAATAATGAAAAACTCAAGATGTTTAAGTAAATTTGTGTGGGGCCTTGATATTCCTGGGATGATTGGCATTTGCTTTCTTTTGCTTTTTGTTTTGTTTTGCTTATTTACTTTTTGTTTTCTTTTCCTTGTTAGACTGGGTCTCTTTGTACATCACTGACTGCCCTAGAACTCCCTTTGTAGACCAGGCTATCCTGGAACTCGCAGATATCCTACCCTCTGAACTCAGAAACTCATCACACTGCTATGTGGCAGAGGTGTGTCAGGGAGGAGTGACTCACTCAACCACCTTGAAGGAGAATTGTTCTGATGTAGAGTCTTTTGCTTTTAGAGTTATTAATTAACTCTGTCCTTATTATGACCTAGCCAGCCCCACTATAGTCAATGTACAGTCCGAGGAAATTCTTTATTTTAATCAGCATTAACACAATTAGTGGATCAACAACATCTAATACATTTTTCTATATGCTAGTTATTTCCCCAGCTATGCTCCCCTACTTGCTGTTGGAGTCCTGCCCAGGTTATGTCTTCTCCATCAGTCTGTCCCCATGGGCATTTCATTTGCCATGTGCTCCTGGCCAACTCTGTTCCCTTTCTCCTTCTCCTCCCTTCCTACTTCTGCTCCCGTATCTTACCCTGTAACCGAAGTCCTGCCCACCTCTACTCTCCCCAGTGAATGGCTGTATACACTTCTATTTAAGGGAGGTAGTGCCTACTCTGAAATTGAAGAACCGCCCACTTCTACTCTCCCCAATGATTGGCTGTAGACACTTCAAGTGGAGAAATAGCCTTAAATGAGGATCAAGTTTTATACAACACAGGCGGGTATGCATGAGAATTCTCTCCTCTGGGGGGAACAGGTTTTTTGTGTTTAGAATTTAGCACTTAAATACATAGTAGCACAAACCAAACCCCCAAGAGGAGCCTTCCCTCCATGTTCAACATCCCTAATAAGGTAGAATTTCTTCCCTGTCCCAGGTGATACTTGCCACTTATACATGTATTTACATCCTCAAAGCAATCTTTGCAGTTGTTTCATTGCCAGATCATCATAGAGGACATGAAGTCATCTGGGCCCTGATAATTCTAGTCACAACTGCTAGTTGGTAGGGGCAAAGGGTGATGCTCATAAGCTTCAATTAGTCAACAAGAACCAAAGGGAAGAAGCAGAGAATGTGAACTTTTAGCAAACTTCAAAAGGGAACTTTCACATCAGTGGAAACCAGGACTGGAAGTTTTCATGTCTGTGGGCATCCCTTAAACCTCACTGTGACCCAAAGTGATTCTCCTATATCTGTGAACCTATCATCTATCTCTCTATTTATGTATCACATATCATGTATCCATCATATAAATATATATATTCTATCACACACACATATATATTCTATCATACACACACACACACACACACACACACACACACACACACACACACACATATATGTTGGAACAAACATGGCATGGTGGAAAGAAGCCCCAAGTGCCTGTCCCAGGGTGCTGCAGCTCTGGGTGAGACAGGAGACATGCGGGAAGTGGCTGCACATCTTCCCACATAGCCCAACAGGCAGGTGGGGGCTCTGGGAAGGCTTTGTGGGCCCTGCCCATGGGTGGGTGAGGGGGCCATTCCTGGGAAACGTGGCAGTCATCTCTGTGGGTTCTCTAGCCTGGGGTACCGAACGTGCCACAGGGAGCCACAGACGGGCTAGCCAGAGAGCAGCTGAGGTTCCCACCGGGAGGGGTCTTGGTGGCTTGGGGAGCCAGGCTAGCTGCTTAGGCTTGGGTTAATGGGTACTGTCTGGGAGCGCTGGGAAGCCTTCGCTGAGACATTAGACACAGCTCCTTAATTAAGGGCTAGATCCCTCCCTTCCCACAGCTGGTCCAGATGAAGAGACAGTCCATAATTCTAAGATGTTTATTTTCAATGTGGAGAGTGGCATAGATGGAATTGTATCCCCGCCCCTCTGGGAGAGGTAAGGCAGATATAGTAACTGGGAAGGGGCATGGTTAAACCGCTAGGTGTCTCATTAACATTGGGATGGCTTGGAACTGTGTAGCCATGCCTCTATCTGGGGTGTGGCCATGCCTCCTCCTGAGGAGGGGTGATACCTGACCATGACCAGAGGCAAAAGCCTCCCGGTAGCTTTGACATAATATTTTCCGGTCTCTTTCGGATTGTTCCCCTGGGTCGCCCAGAGTTTTAAGCCTATGCTCAACCAGGTGTAAGACTGCCTGTCACAGATCACTGTTCTTATATGTATGTATATATTCTATCATGTATCATCTATCATTTATCTATGTATCCAGCTGTCCCGTATCTATTCATCTACTGTCCTCTAAAATTGCATGCATTTAACAAAAATGAAAATGAAATACCTCACATTTAATAAAAATGAAACCCTAAAACATACGTTGCTCAGTAAACACACATAAAGAGAAACCATCAAATTGGGTAATTGCTTAACTAACAAACTTACATACACAACTGCCACAAAAAAACTGCCTTTTTCAGATTGCCAGGTAGATCAAGCAGCTCATGAGAGCAGGCTGCCCTATGCCTTATTTACTTTAAAACAAAACAAAATAACAACACTACCCTGGTAGAGAACACTCACCTAAGAGAGTTCTCAGTTGCAGGGAAGGAAGCCTCCTATTTGTGTTAAATTTGGTGGAGATTTTCCATGCCACCTTGTGGGAACAAATAATTCACTGCCACAGAGGTGGTCAATGGCCTTCCTTTAGGTCCTTAATTGGAAATTCCATCTCATTCGATTTACCCCATGCTTATAGGTAGTAGGGATATGGGGGTTGGTGGGAACAGGGTGGCAGGGACAGGGTGGGGGTGAGACAGACTTGATTGACTAGGGTGTGGCAAGAAGGGGATGGACCAGGCTTTCAAGAATAGCTGGGGAAACATTATTTTAGAAAAGATCGATCTGAGGAATCTTGATCTTGGAGAGTCCCCACCACCTCAAATCTAAAGCCTTTTGTAGCAAAATGTCAATGAAAACTCAGTTGTTTTGGTACATGGGCAAACACATGTTCATTTGGTTTGTGCATGTGTGTGTGTGTGTGTGTGTGTGTACAGGAACCCAACAAGTATTCACAGGCACTCAGCATGCATTCACAGACAGAAATTCCCATAAGCATGCACAATACATATATAAGCATGCTGGTGTCTATTACATATGCTCCAGGGCCCTAAAATGCTATCTATTATACATGTTCCAGGACCTAACATTGAAGCAACCATTCCAGTGATGAGATTAATTATTTTCCATACTTCTCAAGCAACTTGATCCAGTGACATCATTACTTATACCTGATATCAGAAGAAACAACAATCCCATGAAATAATTATTTATTCCCACCTCTGAAGTAACACAGTTCTAGTGAAGTCATTAATTATATATCCAGAACTCAGAAGCAATAAAGATTCAGTGATTTCACTGATTATTTATCCAGACGACTCAAGCAACATTGATTCAGTGATGTCATTAATAATTTATTCCCACCTCAGAGGCAACAACTCTCTGGTGTCATCATTAATTGTTTATTCCAGACCTCTGTAGCAACAACAATCCTTTCAAGTCATAAATTATTTATTCCAACCTCTGAAGTAACAAAGATCCAGTGACATTGTAATCATTTATTTCCCACCTCTCCTAGCAACAATGATCCATTGATGTCATTAATGATTTATTCCTGACCTATGAAGCAACAATGAACAGTGACATTATTATTTATTTGCAAACGTTAAAGTAAAAATGATCCAGTAGTATCCTTAATTATTTATTCCAACCTGTGAATAAACAACCATCCAGTGATGTCATGAGTTTCTTATCCCTAATCTGAAGCAACAACGATGCATTGATGTCATTAATGATTTATTTCTGACCTATGAAGCAACAATGAACAGGGACATTATTAATTATTTATTTGTGGCCTTGGAAGTAATAATGGTCCAGTGACATCATTAATTATTTATCCTGACCTCTGAAGCATAAACAATCCAGTGACATCATTAATTATTTATTCCAGATCTCTGAAGCAACAACAATTCAGTGCATGTCATTAATTATTTATCCTGACCTCTGAAGCAACAACAATCCTGTCAAGTCATTAATTTTTTATACCAACTGCTGAAGTAATCCAGTGACATTGTAATCATTTATTCCTGACCTCTCCTGGCAACAAAAATCTATTGACTTCATTATTTATACTGACCTCTGAAGCAATAAAGAGCAGTGACATCATTACTTATTTATTTTCAAACTTTAAATCAAAAATGATCCAGTTGCATCCTTAATTATTTATTCTGACCTGTGAAGGAACAGCCATCCAGTGATATCATTAATTACTTATCCCCAATCTGAAGCAACAACAACAAATTGACATCATTAATTATTTATTCCCAACCTATGAAGATACAATGACCAATAATGTCATTTATTATTTATTCTTGCCCTCAGAAGGAACAATGATCCAGTGATGTCATTAATTCTTTATCCTGAACTCTGAAGCAATAAAGATCCAGTGACATCATTAATTGTTTATCCATACCTCTGTGGCAATAATGAATATTGAAGATAGTAATTACTTATCCCAACCTCTGACTCAACAACAGTCTAGTAACCTCATTAATTATTTATCCCCACATCAGAAGCAACTATGATCCAGTGACGTCATCAATTATTCATCTGGAACTCTGAAGCAACAATGATGCAGTGACATCATTAATTATTTATCTCAACTTCTGAAGCAATGACAATCTAGATTCTTCATTAATTATTTATTCCTGACTAAGGAAGCAACAACAATTTTACCATGTCATGAATTATTTACCACAATCTCTGAAGCATCAATGCTCCTGTGGCATCATTAATTATTTACTACATACCTCTGGAGTAACAAGGAAATCATTATTTATTTTGACCTCTGAAACAACAGTCAAAATGTTCAACCAGTCAGGGGAGTGGTTGAAATGGTGAGATGATGACTAAGGAAATGTTTCAAGTCAAAAAATTGCTTGCTCTGTAAATATTGGACTCAAGTTTAATTCCTAGAATCTGTGTGCAAATTATGGGTGTGGGATTATGTGCACGAGGCTAAGACAAGTGGGCCCACTTGTCTAATTTGCCAGCTTTACCAACTTGCTGAGATACAGCCCAAGGAGAGACTCTCTCAAAGGATGTTGAAAGCAATATTGATGGTGACTTCCAGTGTCCTCATGCACCTGTATTCACACAGAGACACACAGACACACAGACACACACACACACACACACACACACACACACATGCATGCACGCTCACACACACATACACAGACCTAGGCAAACACATATACAGACACACACAGACATAGGCGCGCGCACACACACACACACACACACACACACACACACACACATCAGAATGTATACTTGCTTGTCCTAAGATGAGAATGTGGAGAATTGTTGGTACAGCTGATCTAAATGGTCCTCAAAGAAGACAGCTGTCATACTAGGATTAATGATTAGCTTGACAGAATAAAAACCACAAGAGAGATGAGCTAATAGATAAGCTTGGGGGATTATCTTCCTGTGTTTTTTCATATATATATATATATATATATATTCAAAGACTCTATATATACATTTGCACATATGTCCACACATGGATACATGTATACAATCTTTGAAAATTAACCATCTGTAACATAATTTTACTGCCTATATAGTATATGGTGTTCTAGAAGATAATAACTTACCAGATTCCCAAATTAAGGAAGAAGTAGAGCTAAGATTTGGGATAATTAAAGAAGACAAGGAAGTCAAAAGGGGAATAATGGAGTAGAAAAATGTGGAGTGCCTGGAAGCCCAGAACACCATCCTGACTATTAATAACCTCTGAGGTGCACAGAATATTTGATATACATTAGGCACTGTACCAATTGTTTCAATGCACAGGATCATTGAGCTTTGTAGCTTTGATGTGGAATTTTTTTCTGCCATTATTTTACAGATGAACAAGTGGGTATTGTGAGTGGTTAAATAACCTGCCTAAGGTCATCTGATTGCTAAGTATTAAACATGAATGTTCAATCCAGTTAACTGGCAGGCTATGCTTTTGGTCAGGCAAGGACCGTGGCCATCTTTGTGAGGTTTTATTGTCACATAGTAATGCTCATTCCTTTATGCTTTGCCCATTGGTGCTTTAGCATCTGAAAGTAGAGCTGAGTGCCTGTAACAAACAGACAAATTATATTTGTGTGTGTGTGTGTGTGTGTGTGTGTGTGTGTGTGTGTGTGTTTCACAGGAGTATGGTATACGTAAATTTGTGTGTGGCATTTATACACACTCATGTGTGGGTATAAACCAGAGCAAGATATCTGGTATCCTACATACTTTCCAACGTATTCTCTTGAGACAGTGTTTCCTGTTGATCCTGAAGCTATTCAGGCATCTAGACAAGCCTTAGTGCTCATCCTGTCTCTGTTCCACCATGCACTGTGGTCTAGGTGGGTGTACAGCCACCCACTGTGGTCTAGGTGACCTCTGGGTCATCTCTCTAGCTCCCCGGTTTTTATATGAGTGCTTTGGGATCTGAACCCAGGTCCTCATATATGCAAGCTCTTGACTGACTGAACCAACTCCACCCTGCATCCCCTCCATATCCCAAGTGAGTTTTTTGTTTGTTTGTTTTTTGAGACAGGGTTTCTCTGTGTAGCCCTAACTGTCCTGGAACTCACTCTGTAGACCAGGCTGGCAGCGAACTCAGAAATCTGCCTGCCTCTGCCTCCCAAGTGCTGGGATTACAGGCATGCACCACCACTGCCCAGCTCCAAGTAAGTTTTTAACACATGCGTATGCCTATTCTTTTATTTTTCCCCTATGATTATTAGAGCCCTACGAGGACAGAGCTGAGAGCTCTGACAGGGAAATATTATCTAAAATATTTATTATCATTATGAAAATAATCCCATCAACTCCTTCTTCTGACCCCCATTATCCACTGGCCTAATTCCAAAATGTGAGTGAATTAAGTGAATGGGAAAGCCAGAAGACTGACAAGATGCCATTAGATGGTAACCAGTGTATGACAGAATGACAGTATTGAAGTGCTAGGAATCTTCAGGCACAGGCTACCCTGTCTATATGAAATGAGATAGCTTGGCTTTGCATGCATGTCTCAGAGGTTGACAATGGGTATCCAATATGCTGAACTGATGGTGAAACCTTTCAGAGATTTTGTTTCATGGGAGGTAGTCAGGTCATGAGGTCAGGGTCTTTGAAAACAATTAAGGTAATTTCAAGGGTCTCTCAGTTATAGTGGGCAGTTATAGACACAGGAAGCCTGGATCCGGAGACTTTCCAGCCATCTGCTCTCCTGTCTGGCCATGTAATCTCTGATAAATGGATTCCCTCTACTGTGGTGCTGTTTCTTCTACCTCTCAGAGAGGTCAGCCAGAAGTTCAGATTCAATCTTGGACTTTCAGCCTAAAACTGTGTTTCTTTACAAAGTACCAAGCCTTGGGAATTTGTTATAGCAAAAGAAGATGGAGTAAGACATGCTCAGTATCCCAAGATGGTCAGAGGTTCTGGCTGGAGAGTAAGGAAGCCTGAGATTCAACATGAACCCTTACAAGATTGGGGAATCAACAAGAAGGTGTTAGCCAGCAGGTACTGAGGGAGACTATGAGAGTGAAGTGGAGTTAGAAATGAACCTTACGGAGGAGAGAAGAAGATTAGTGATTTAAAACAGAAGCAAGTTTATCTGATCCTGACTTAACTTTGGTATTTGGTATCTGTCTAGAAAACTGTCCATTTCATCCAGATTTTCCAACTATGTTGAGTATAGGTCTTTATAGTAGATGATATCTGATGATATTTTTTAATTTCCTCAGTTTCTGTTGTTATATCTCCCTTTTCATTGATGATTTTGTTAAATTGGATACTGTCTCTGTGCCCTTCAGTTAGTCTGGCTAAGGGTTTATCTATCTTGTTGATTTTCTCAAAGAACTAGCTACTGGTTTTGTCTATTCTTTGTATGGTTCTTCTTTGTTTCCACTTAATTAATTTCAGCCCCGAGTTTGATTATTTCTTGCCCTCTACAACTCTTAGGTGTATTAGCTTATTTTTATTCTAGAGCTTTCAGCTGTGCTATTAAACTGCTTGTGTATGTTCTCTTGGGTTTCTTTTTAGAGGCATTCAGAACTAAGAATTTTTCCCTTACCACTGCTTTCATTGTGTCCTATAATTTTGGATATGTTGTACCTTCGTTTTTATTAAATTCTAAATTCTTTATTTCTTCCTTGGCCAACTTATCCTTGAGTAGAGTGTTGTTCAGCTTCCATGCGTATGTGGGCTTCCTGTTGTTTTTGTTGCTATTGAAGTCCAGCCTTAATCCGTAGTGATCTGAAAGGAGGCATGGGATTATTTCAATCTTCTTATATCTGTTGAGGCATGTTTTGTGACCAATTATATGGTCAATTTTGGAGAAGGTACCATGAGATGCTGAGAAGAAGGTATGCTAGTTTGATTTAGGATGTAATGTGATGTGAGATATATATATATATATATATATATATATATATATATATATATATATTCCTTTTGATCCATAACTTCTGTTAGTTTCACTGTGTCTCTTTTTAGTTTATGTTTTCATGATCTATCCTATTTATGAGAATATTGAAGTCTCACACTATTATTGTGTGAGGTGCAATGTGAGGTTTGAGCTTTAGTAAAGTTTCTTTTATGAATGTTGGTGCCCTTGCATTTGGTGCATAGATGTTCAGAATTGAGAGTTCTTCTTGGTACATTTTTCCTTTGATGAGTATGAACTGTCCTTCCTTATCTTTTTTGACGATTTTTGGTTGAAAGTTGATTTTATCCGATATTAGAATGGCTACTCCAGCTTGTTTCTTGGGATCATATGCTTAGAGAATTGTTTTCCAACCCCTAACTCTGAGATAGTGTTTGTCTTTGACATTGAGGTACATTTCCTGTATGCAGCAAAATGCTGGGTCCTGTTTGTGCATCCAGTCTGTTAGTCTATATCCTTTTATTGGGGAATTGAGTCAATTGATGCTAAGAGATATTAAGGAATAGTGATTGTAGCTTCATGTAATTTTTTTATGTTATTTTTATGTTTGTGTGGTTGTCTTCTTTAGGGTTTTTAAAAAGAAGATTACTGGATGAAATGGACAATTTTCTAGACACATACCAGGTGCCGAATATAAAAAAGGATCAGATAAACCATCTAAAAACTCCCATAACCCCTAAAGAAATAGAAGCAGTCATTAAATGTCTCCCAACAAAAAATAGCTCAGAACCAAATTCTATCAGACCTTCAAAGAAGACCTAATACCAACACTCTTTAAACTATTCCTCAAAATAGAAACAGAAGGAACACTACCAAATTAGTTCTATGAAGCCTTAGTTACACTGATACCAAAACCTCACAAAGACCTAACAAAGAAAGAGAACTACAGACCAATTTCCTTTATGAATATCCATACAAAAATACCCAATAAAATTCTCACCAGCCAAATTCAAGAACACATCAAAACGATCATTCACCAAGATCAAGTATGCTTCATCCCAGGGATGCAGGGATGGATCATTACCTGGAAATCCAACAATGTAATTCACTACATAAACGAAATCAAAACAAAGCACAACATGATCATTTTGTTATATACTGAAAAGGCACTTGACAAAATTCAATATCCCTTCATGATAAAAGTTTTGGGAAGATCAGGAATTCAAGACCCATACCTAAACATAGTAAAAGCAATACATAGCAAATCAGTAGCCAACACAAAACTAAATGGAGAGAAACCTGAAACAATCCCACTAAAATGAGGGACTAGACAGGCTGCCCTCTCTCTCCCTACCAACTCAATGTAGTAGCTGAAGTTCTGGCTAGAGCAATTATAAAACAAAAGGAGGTCAAAAGGATACAAATCGGAAAGTAAGCAATCGAAATATCACTATTTGCAGAAGATATGATAGTATACTTAAGTGATCCCCAAAACTCCACCAGAGAATTGCTACAGCTGATAAACAACTTCAGCAAATCGACTAGATTTAAAATTAACTCAACCAATCAGTAGTCTTGGTCTACTTAAAGGATAAACAGGTTGAGAAAAAAATTAAAGAAATGACATCCTTCACAATAGTCACAAATAATATAAAGTATTTTGGTGTGTCTCTAACCAAACAAGTGAAAGATCTGTATGAAAAGAGTTTCAAGTCTCTGAAGAAAAAAAAAAATTGAAGAAGATCTCAGAAGATTGGAAAGATCTCACATGCTCATGGATTGGCACTGTTAATATAGTATAAATAGCCAATTTGCCAAAAGCAATATACAGATTCAATGTAATCCTCATCCAAATTTCAACTGAATTTTTCATAGAGTTAGAAAGAGCAGTTCTCAAGTTCATTTGGAATAACAAAAATCCCAGGATAGCAAAGACTATTCTCAGCAATAAGAGATTTTCAGGGGAAATCAGCATCTCTGACCTCAAGTTGTACTGCAGAGCAGTAGTGATAAAAACTTCCTGGTATTGGTACAGTGACAGGCAGGTAGATCAATGGAATAGAACTGAATTCCCAGAAATGAACCCACATACCTATGGTCACATGATCTCTGACAAAGGAGCTAAAACCATCCAGTGGAAAAAAGACAGCATTTTCAACAAATGATGCTGGTTCAACTGGTAGTCAACATGTAGAAGAATGCAAATTGATCCATTCCTATCTCCCTGTACAAAACTCAAGTCCAAGTCGATCAAGGACCCCCACATAAAACCAGATACACTGGACCTAATAGATGAGAAAGTCTCAAACACATGGGCACAGGGGAAAAGTTCCTGAACAGAACAACAATGGCTTATGCTCTGAGATCAATAATCAACAAATGGGACCTCAAAACATTGCAAAGCTTTTGTAAGGCAAAGGACACTGTTGATAGGACAAAACAGCAACCAACAGATTGGGCAAAGACCAATCCTATATCTGATAGAGGGCTAATATCCAATATACACAAAGAACTCAAGAAGTTAGACTTGAGAACCGAATAACCCTATTAAAAATGGAGAACAGAGCTAAACTGAGAATTCTCAACTGAGGAACTTCAAAGGTTGAGAAGCACCTAAAGAAATGTTCAACATCCTTAGTCATCAGGGAAATGCTAATCAAAACAACACTGAGATTCCACCACACACCAGCCAGAATGGCTATAATAAAAAGAAACTCAGGTTACAGCAGATGCTGGTGAGAAGATGGAAAAGAGGAACATTCCTCTATTGCTGATGGGACTGCAAGCTGATACAACCTCTCTGGAAATCAGTTTGGTATATCCTCAGAAAATTGGACATAGTACTACTACAGCTATACCAAGCCTAGGCTCGAACCCAGAAGATGCTCGAACATGTGATAAAGAAACATGCTCTACTATGTTCATAGCAGCCATATTTGTACGAGCCAGAAGCTGGAACTAATCCAGATATTCCTCAACGAATGAATGGATACAGAAAATGTGGTACATTTACACAATGCAATACTACTCAGCTATTAAACACTACAACCTCATGAAATTCACAGCCAAATTGATGGAACTTGAAAATCTCATCCTCAGTGAGGTAACTCGGTCACAAAAGAACAAACACAGTATGTACTCACTGATAATTGGATATTAGCCCAAAAGTTTGGAATATCCAAGATTCAATTCACATACCATATGAAGCATAAGAGGAAGGAAGACCAAAATATGGATTCTTCAGTGTTTCTTAGAACAGTGAACAAAATACAGTAGGAAATATGGAGACAAATTTTGGAGCAGAGATTGAAGGAAAGGCCATACAGAGACTGCCCCACCTGAGGATACATCCCATAGACATCCACCAAACCCATACGTTATTGTGGATACTGGGAGGTACTTGCTGATGGAAGCATGATAATCTGTCTCCTGAGAGGCTCAGGTAGAGCCTGACAAATAAAGAGGTGAATGCTCACAGCCAAACATTGGACTGAGTGTGGGGTCCTGGATGGAGGAATTGGAGAAGGGACTGAAGGAGCTGAGGGGTTTTGTAGCCCCATGGAGGAAGCAACATTGTCAACTGGCCAGACCCTCTGGAACTCCTAGGGACTGGACCACCAACCTCAGAATACACATGGAGAGTCCAATGGTACTGGTCACATATGTGGCAGAAGAGGGCATTGTTGGACATTAGTGGTAGGAGAGGCCCTTGGTCCTGAGCTTGTTAGATGACCCAGTGTAGGGGAATGCTAGGGAAGAAAGACTGGAGTAGGTGGGTGGGTAGAGGAACACCTTCATAGAGGCAGAGCGGGGATGTGATAGGGGGTTTTCATTCGAAAGGGAGACCTGGAAAGGGGAAAACATTTGAAATGTAAATGAAGTAAACATCCAATTTTTAAAAAAGAAAATAGACACGGGATGACAAAAAGATCGTTAATGTGCTCTTTGAGTCCTGGGGTGTGTAAATATGTAAGACTAAGACATCTGGGGTAGGATGTATCACAGGGAAGATAAATATTCTGCAAGCTCTCCATAGTCTAGTATATCACCTTCCATTCTGTACTATATTGCTGCTTCTTGGTTAGGTTGATTGACCCTACCCTTGGGATTCTCTACCACCAGGCCCTTACCTGTGTAATTAACAACAAAGCCAGCATTGATCACAGATATGTCACTACTGAAGTCTAGGAAGAGGTTGCTGCTGCTGCTTTCAATGCAGCTGGGGAGCTGTGAGCCATAGAAGTTTCCTATGAGAGACCTGAGAGATTTCTGTCCATTGTAGATGTGAAGAAAATCATAGCCAGGCTCCAAGTTAAATATGTAGAACAAAAATAGCCCATTTCTACCCCCACTGTGGTCAAACAGGGCTTTGTGTCAGGGCCTCCCAGAAACCAAGGCCATCATCTATGGTACCCTTCCCCCCAAACCGAAGAGGATCAGGCTCCAGTGACATCTCAGTGGGGAGAGATGATGCAAAATGTGGCTTGCGGACACAGGTGTCACTGATTGTCCTTAATTCTATAGACAAAGTCCGTAGGTTTTGCTCATGAAGAAGAGAAAGCAACTTTCTAACTCCAGGCATGAAGGGGCAAAGCTGGCAGGTGTGAGTCTAGGGCTCTGAATTCATTGTTCTGTTGTCATACTAGTTTGTACTGACTTTTCTAAGAGCACAGGAACTCCTAGGGAGACATCGCCGGTAGGAAGGGACCTGCCACTGTAAAAAGCCTAGTTTTCTCCCTCCATTCCATGTCAGCCATCTTTAGCATCTGCCACAACCTAGGTTGTAGCATCCCTTCAGATTCTTCTCCCTGAGCTACCCGACCCTAGTATGGGATGAAAATCTATCCTAATTGAGAACCGGAGTTCATGCATATAATTTGTCCCTGTAGACCAGCTAGCAGGAGCATCTAAATTTTTGATATTGTGACATGATGCTATCATCAGCAAATGTGTGAGGCCACATTCATTGCTAGTGTGGGACACATGAGGTCCATAGGCTGCAGGATGCATACACCGGCCTAGAGAGAATGTAATAGAAAATGAAAGTTAGGAAGAAGTAGAGTCTTAGCAGCCCTCATTCCCTGATTGTATGTGTGTGTGTTAACTGGATCACCTATTTTAGAATTTCGCATGGTGTATCTGATAACTCTAAACGTTGGCCTGCTCACTAATGTATGACTCTGCTCTTAAGCATTTGTCCAATAAAGACAATTTTTACTAAATCAAGTGTAAAGAGATGAAAAGAACTGACAAGCAGATATGCTTTCAGAAAACAGATATCTGATGCAAAGGCACTCATGCCCTGGAATGGGTAGGAACACCAAGATGGACCATTTGGTTGGAGTGAAAATGAAGTGGCCCTTCTACCCTTTAGCCAAAACATGTGATATTGAGAAGGGCCACAACCTGGTTAGGGTTGTGGCAAAGAGGGTAATATGAGTATGGAACCAGAGTGGGTGTCTAGGAAGCAGATGTGTGTTCTCTATAGATGGAGTTTCCCCACACTGGTGTTGACTGCAGGGTTCTCTACTTTTTCTGATGGACATGGTTTCCTTATTCTTTCAAAAGTCTTCAGAGAAAGGCTCTGACTGAGTCTGTCTTGGACACAAATTGTGGAATGTCCTCTTTATCTATCTGTCGATCTATCTATCTATCTATCTATCTATCTATCTATCTATCTATATTTTTGAGACAGTTTCACATTGCTGCTTAGGATGGTCTTGAACTCTTGAACTCATTATTATTCTGCTTCAGTGCTTAGAATGCAGGCATGAACCACTATAACCTGGTGGAACCAACATGTTCCTGCCTGTATCTCTCCCTACATTCTTCATGTCATTGCATTTTTTTACCTGAGCCATCTCAAGATGCCAAGCAACTGGCCAAGGACAGGGGACATGCATTGCCTTCCTGAAATAGCAGTTACTGGAGGCAATGGATGCTCTGATAATGTAATGGACACTATACTTGTAGATAGTCACTAGCTATTTGAGCCCACGAAGAAGCTGACTCTCAAAGTGTGGCTATATCCCTACCCCCACATTTCAGATCCATGCAGGTGTGGTTCAAAGTGTCCTTTAAGTCCTTTCCAGGAATAAGTGGACATTCTCTATCTCTGGGACTGGGAGGACAAAACAGTGAAGATCCTGGGGGTAAAAATCCATGTCCTTGAGAATACCTAGCTGTTTTCAAGGTGGAACATTTTCAACAGAAGTTACTGTTGTTTATCCAGTTATATAAGAGGGCCTACAGTAAGAAAGGGAAGTCAGAAGTCTACCCATGCCAAGTTCAGCCATGGGATGCTCACCCATGGAGCAAAAGCTCACTTGGTACCTCCAGCTGCCCTAACTTCCTCAGGAGGTTTCTGTATGATGTTGTGGGTATCTGCTTGGATGATGTTATCTCTCTCTCTTGTTATTTCTTCTTTCTCTTGAATATCTCACCAGAAGGGATGCTCTATCCTGCCTGGGACAGGCTCCAATTGGAACTCCAGCTGGCTGCCTTAAATGGGTTTCCCAGTTGACATCTGCTGGCTGCTTTAAGAACTTGACTTGATCATAATTTGCTCTCTCACTCCTTATTTATTCTTTTACATTGGCTTGCTGTACACAGAATAAAGTTACTCGTTCAGAACAAACAACATGGCTACTGTAGGTCACTCTCTTGACTGTACGGAATGGTCAATAGTGTATAATATAGAGACTATAAAATGTTCAGTCTACAGGGAACTACACACTCAGGCTTTCATGGTGTTGCAGCCAAAGTTTATCCCACTGAATGACATGATCTTCAGTAGTGCAAAAAGGAGAGGAAACAAGAAAGTTACTGGGAAGCAGAAGCAGATGTGAGGTAAACATGAGCAAGGCTTTGAGACTCAGGAAACAACCAGGAATTCAGTCTCACTGGAGTTCTGGGCACAGGGTGGGTATTGGCTTGCTTGAAGAGGTGGATGTGCATCAGACTGTAGAAACCAAATTCAGAAACTCAAATTGACTTACAAGGAGGATAGATTTATTTAGGGATTACAAAATAAAGGAACACTGTGTTTCTTTGTTGTTAAGTTGCCAGTAAGAGGGAGTACTCTGGAAGGATAGATGGGACAGAGTGGCCAGTGTGAAGACTAAGACATCACTGCAATGGAAGGTGATAAAGGGTTAAGACAAGGCCAGAAGGAGCAGGACGAAGACAGAAATTTTGGAATTTGCTTGCATGTGTACATATGTACCATACAGCCATCTCCCATACCATACAGCATACACCAGTCACCTTTGGACATTGTTCCACAAAGAGTTGTTTACCTGTGTGTTGAGAGAGAGTTTCTCACTAGCCTGGAGGTTGCCAAGTAGGTGAGTCTGGGAGCCTCAGGGAACAGCCTATCTCTGCCTGCCTAGTGCTGGGAGTACAGGCATGTGTCATCATTCCTGGCCTTTTAAAATCAGAGCCTTAGGCTTTTGTGGCAAACACTGACTGAGCCACCTCCTTAGCCCTTGCCAAGGACTTTTATCAGAAAAGTTCCTAATGGGACTACTGGGGCAGCAGCCAGGCTTTAGTAACCCAGAGGGCCACTGGAGTGAGGAAGCAGGGAGGGGATAGGGCAGATCTATGGAGAATTGCCTGTGAATGGAAAGAAACTATGAGTACACAAGTTAGGTGGAATGTTCACCGAGACCTGCAAAGCCAAGGGATGGAGAGAAGTACTGTGGAGAGGGCCATAAACTGTGGTAGGACACGGAGACCCAGGTTAGGGCTCTTTTGTGATTAGCAGCTGCAAAAGTATAAGAGAAAGAATGTTAGCTGCATCAGAAACCATTGCAAGGATACAGTTGACACAGGGCCCAAGGGAGAGAAGAGAGCAAGGGGATGCTGGACTCCCTTGCCTATCTCCATCTCAATCTGAGAACTGTACCAGATACCTCTGAGTACTCACCTGACCATCCATGTCTTCAACCTCCATTGTCTCAAACCCCTAGTCTCCCAGCCTGAGAAAAGTGTATATGTGTTAAATACCAGGGCATTGATGTAGTCTGGAGAGATGGTCACTTTCCAGTAACAGTCCTTGCATGGTGGGTAGGGTTCTGGATAGTTTGGTGATAGAATAACTCCTGATGATCCAGTTAGGTCTCCCCCACAAGGAGCTGAGGAGAGAAAGCATGGAAAAGTCGGTCCCCTTTACTTGGTCACGTAAAAATAGCCCATTTTATACTATGTACATTTCATTTCAGTAAAAACAAAATAAAAAACAAACAAACAAAAAACCATTGTTGTTGTTGTTGTTATTGTTGTTCTTGAGATAGGGTCCTTCCTGTGTAGCCGACGTTGTCTCTAATTTGCCACGTAGTGAAGGATAATTTTTAATTCCTAATCTTCCTGCCTCTACCTCCCAAGGGTTGAAATTTCAGGTGGTTTGTCACCATACCTCATATTATATAAGGATTGAACCTAGGGCTTTGTGCATGCTAGGGAAGCAATCTATCAACTGAGCTGAACCTCTCAATAAATTATCATTAAAAAAACAAAAATAAAAACAAGAAACTGGTTCTTCCTGGCTGTGACCTTAGGGAAATTACCTAACCTGCTTATTTTTCTTTTGTGATAAAAGGCGGTGATGTATTCCTTACGGGTTGGGGGTATCTGTGGTGTTGACTGGAGAGGTCTCATGGTCAAAATGGTGTCACCATTGTCTTTCAGGCATATTAAATACTTGGCATCTTCCCATTGTCTTATGAACTCAGGAAAGCCTCATGGGCATTTAGTGCATCTTCCTTGTGCAAGATATTACAGGAAGTGGAAAACACCACCATGTTTGCCTGCCAAGCACTTTTGGTGTCCTTGGCAGCCAGTTCTTGTGGCATTTTCTTGGATCCCAGAAGCCCTCCAGCTTTACTCCTTGCCTAAGGATGAGTATGGACCTCATCCGGACTAATATGCTGCGATCCCTGATGAGTCCACCATGGCTACCCTCTCCTATGCTAGTGGACTCCTCAACAGATGGGGAGGCTAGGGTGGCCAGGGATCAAGGAAGCTGTGTTCCCAAGAGTCCCCTTCAGCCACTAAAGCTCCCAATCAGTTCAGTGCATTCTGGACAGGGCTGTGGTACAGGGTGCCAAATAGAGCAGATGCTGGTAGCATAAGTAGAAAGCTGGTGGAGAGTGGAGAATAACTTCATTTGGAAACCAAGGGTACTATCATAGTCAACAGTGGATGGTGGGCCTGTCAGAGTGCAGAGAGTGGGAAGAGTTAACCAGTACTCCCAAGACAGGCACCACAGTTGGGGAGGGGACAAAAGATTGGCTAAGCAAGTAGCTCCTGGCTTGTACCAGAGCTGAGCTGCTGCATTGCTTACAGACACATTGCTGAGTTGGTCAGTTCCCACAGTGGTGCTGAAAAAAGAAAGAGTCCCCATTCAGGCTTTAATATAGGAGAATGTTAGCCCAGAAGACTCATGAACAGGGCATCATTTCCATGGAAAGATACATCACATGAAACATGTTGAGTTCATTTGGGCAGGATATGTCAACTCAGATGAAGTGTTCCCTTACAAGGTTTCACTGGCAGTTTAGTGACCTGAGGGTGAGGATGGAGGCTAATCTCCTGGACTATACAAAAGAGCAAACAGTTGCAGAGAGGTAAATTAATTCATCTTGTCATTCTAAGACCCATGCCTGAACTTCCTGGTTCCATAGTCTATCTCCTCCTGTAGAGGAGTATAGGATGGTCTCCAAATTGCTAGTGGTACTGGGAGAGGATAATGTTGTCCACTACAGTCTCATAAGAGAAACACAGATATGGTGCTTCCCCTAGCTTATCCCCTATTGCTCTCCTTTATTGAACATTCACCTGAACGTAGGGTTGTACATGGGGCATTTGATTATGCCCAAAATTCTGGACTGTGATGTCCTATCACAAGGAGTGGTTTTGCTAGAGACAGTCTGAATTGTAGAAAGCCCATGTCCCAACATGAAAGAGTGGATTATTCTCCAGGAGTCTTTGTGATGTCACTATTCTAGGTCAGGATTCTTGCTTCAATTGCTCTCTTCCAGCTCAGGTCAGGAGTATCTCTCAGAATTCTGCACACAGAAGTGTGGTTTTTCCTAAAATCCCTCCATTACTCTTCTGCCAGGCCCTAAGGCACCCCTGGGGGGATCAGGATTTCACTCCTCAGTTTTGACATAGGTTTTATGCAGATGAGCCCGAGCACCCCTTGTTGAGAAGCCAGACTTGAACCCAAGAACCAGAGCTCTAAGCTCATGTGCTGACTTCCATGGGATCAGGGCTAGCTAGCCTGCTATCAAACACAGACAAATTTCAACAAGTATTTGCTTTCTTTCTTTCTTTCTTTTCTGTAAAGCTGGGCCATCAAGGCCAACTAGCTCTATTCATTGCAGACTGCCAAGGAGCTGGAAACAAAGGGCTCATCATTGGGATTTTCAATCTGTGAGAGAATGCATACTTCCGGAGGCCCTGTGTAGAAGTGTGTGCTCTGAAAGCTGAATTAACCTCATTGGCTTGCTCAGTGCCCAGCTATAGCATACCAGCTCAGCCAAGCCCAGCCCTTCTCAGGGTGCTGGAGCAGGACGTACATTTTTGTAAAGTATATTAAAATGGTCACAGCCTTGTGGGACAGGAGGCATGGAAAGGGGACCCCAGAGGCCTCTGGATGCTTTCAGCAGAACCACTCCCCACCCTCCACTTCTGCCATAAGATTCTGGCTCCAGGAGAGGAAGGGAGCTCAAGGATTTGAAATAAGAACAATGAAGGGTATTGGGGGCAGAAAGGAAAGGAGACAGCACCAGATAAGATGAGGCTTAGGTACCTTGTCTCTCTACAATGCTACCAGGGAAATATACATTTTTTTCTTACAGGCAAGGATCCCAGGGTAATACTTGAACATTTCTCCAGTGAATGGCAGATCCTCAGCATGTACTTGGGTCTGAGTGTCTGTCCACCCGGCTTCTTCACAACATTCAGCTGGTTCCAGGGTCTCTTTGGTTCATGAGCTAACCCCATTTCACCAAGGAACTGGACTCAATTTCTTGCTTACAGCACCAGATTGCAAAGTCACGGCCAGGCCTCAAATATCAGGGTGGCCCATACTGTGGAAACTTCCAGGGTGAACACAGCTGGGAGAAGTTTCAGGAATTCCCCTAAGGCTATCGATAGCAGGGAGGGCACACTGGTAGTGGGAAAACAGGAATTTTGTGCTCACCCAGGCATGGGTGGGAATCTTGGCTCTTGTGTTTCTTAGCTTTGAAATTTGGGACAAGATATCCAAATTTGTCCAATTTTGTTTTCTGTGGCTATGATGAGGGAATAGTGCTAAATTCAGAGAGCCTAATGGAAAAGCTAAATTGGGTTCTCCAAACAAATTTCTAGTGTGAGTCCAGCACATATTCAGACTCTCTCTCTCTCTCTCTCCAGGATTTCTTTGTATACATAGATACAAAGACCAGGCCATCCAACAGACAAGGTTGGTCATGAATTCAGAGATTTGCCTGCCTCTTCCTCATGAGTGCTGGGATTAAAAGTGGGCACCAGCACTGCCTGCTGATTTCTCTACTTTTCTATGTCTATCAGCCATGGATACAGGTAGTAACTGAGTTCATTGTTTCACCCTGGGAGAAAAAGAGCCAAAAATACATGAGCACCTAGGGCCTATGAACATCTGGAGCATGTGAGCATCTGGGATATGTGAGCACTTGGTGGTTAGTGTTGTGATAGAATTGTAGCTCATGACCAGGCCAATGCAGGTCCACATGGAGAGGTTTATTGTGGGGGAAGGGGGCAAAAGGTGGGGACAGAGATGAAGAGAGAAAAGAGAGAGAGTGAAGGTCAAGAGGGTCTGCTGTTTACTTAGGCTGTGACATAACCACTCGCAGCTAAATGTGGGAGGTAAACCAGATGGACACTGGGAATATATGGCGATTGCCATTGCAACAGGTTTGAGGGTCCCTGTTGCCTATGGGTGATGTCACCTTCACTGCTGGATTAGTATACAACCTGCAACCATAAAGCCATTTCTTGATACCAATAGTTAGTGCCCCTCTTTCTTACTTACCTTGCTGCCTCTGCCTGCCCCAGTTAGCTGGGGTGGAGCAGGATTATTGCAGCCTTTCCTTTATAACCTATGTGACTTTGAGATACTATTATTATTATTATTATTATTATTATTATTATTATTAGTCTTCATCTGTTGAATAAGGAGATTTTAGACATAGGGTAGGTCTCAGGAACCCTAATCCAGGCATTCAGAAATTCCTTAGGAGAGGGAATCCCCTGGAATCTTCTTATCTTCTGATTCGGGGCTACCCATCCTACCTAGAAAATGGTCTAGAGAAAAGAAGACAGATCTGCCTTACTCAGAACTATATAAGATCATTTTTGATAGTTGATAGGATGTGTGTATGGGTACGTGCATTTGTATGTGTGTGTATTTAGGTGTGTGTGTCTGTCTGTCTATGTTGGTGTGTCTGTGTGTGTGTGTGTGTGTGTGTTTGTGTGTGTGTGTGTGTGATTCTAATGTACCATCCTCTGGGACCCAGGCTCAAAAGGCAGCTGCCTACTGTGTAGAGGGGCCTGGTAACCCAAACTCCAAAGCTGGAAGGAGGAGCAGAAGCCCAAAGCTGCTCTGTTCCAATGCACATGGACAGGCTGGGCTGCTAGAAGAATATGATCTGAGCCTTAATTCAGCTGATCTCTGTGCTTCCCTGCAGAGCATAGCTTGGGCCACACTGGAACACTGTGTTATCACTGAATTCCCAGCTGTCACCACTCAGACTCCCATTCTCTGGGACTCCAGGGTCATTGCAGGAGGTTGTTGTGGACACTGAGGCAAGAGAACAGAAGAGGGGGTAGAGCGGTTTAGTGTCTGCCTGTCAGCCAGGCTTATAGCTCATCAGCTCTACTGATTATCACAGCCCTTGACAGTGACCACAGTTACCACCCATCCTCTGCCATCAGCTATAGCAACATCTTCTTTGGCCCCTTACTCACTGCCTCCACTACAGTGTAACTATGTAATTGTATCCACCAGCCTGACCCATTTACATCACTATCACCACTGGATCAATATCTCACTATGACCATCTGGCTTCTAAAACAGTGGTTCTCAACCTGTGGGTTGAGACACCTTTAGGGTCACATATCAGATATCTTGCATAGCAGATATTTACATTCTAGTTCATAATAGTAGCAAAGTTACATTTATGAGATAGCAACAAAATAATTTTAAGATTAGGGTTTACTATGACATGAGGAGATGTATTAAAGAGTCACAGCATTAGGAAGGTTGAGAGCCATTGATCTAGCCAGAGGTAATTTAAAAGCTTGGTTGCATTGTTATAAGTGTAAAAATGGATTATATTCACAAATACTAACATTGTTCCCCAGACAAAGCTTTATTATCTCATACCATGATCAGTTTGAATGAGAGGAATAAAGCTTAAACACCACAGATCTAAGCAAAAGGGTTTGGGAAGGATTTGGAGTTGGCTTGCTAGGGTTGGCCATAAAGGTCACAGGCAGTCTTCTGAGGTCAGGTCTCTCCCTATGTAAAAATAGCCAAGGACCCTTTAGACCTGTACTGTGTTTAGGAAACCATCAGATATTATTAGCCAGTGGCAGAGCTGAGTTCAAACTCAACCCAAGTGGTTTGTTTGTATTAAGAACTCAGAACAGGGACTAGACAGATGACTTGGGGGTGAAAACACAGGGACCAGGAAGCCTAGGGAAAGCCATGGGGGCATGGCAGCTAGCCTAGAGTCCCAGCACTTGGCAAATAGAATCAAAGAATCTCTGAGACAAGCTGACTAGCTACAATGACTAAATTAGGATGCCTAGGGTACAGGAGAGATTCTCAACAAGCTCAGCATGAACCAGAAAGATACCCAATATTGAACCCTGGCCTCCAAACCAAGCCAGACATGTATACACATCAAAACATGAGAATATACATTTTTGCATACACACCATATCAAAAAAATACATTCATGTGAAAAAGTTGGGGCAGGGCTCAACAATGGAGGAGCAGATTGTGAACTGGTGCTTTACTAATTCCAATAGGGACTGAATTTGTAGAGTAAGCAGGGAATTGAAGGGTGGAAAGAAGGAATAAATGAATAACAGACTGAGTGAGTGAGTAAGTGAGTGAGTGAGTGAGTAAAGGAGGGAAGGAAGAAGAGAGGCTAAAAGAGAGGAAAGGAGGGAGGGTGGAAGGAAGGGAGGGAGGGAGGGAACTTGACCCAAGGAAATTCAGCAGACAAGGTGGCATAACATCACTGTCACCACTGGACCAATTACTGATGGAGGCAGTGAGTAATGGGCCAAGGAGGATGGTGCTGTTGCTACAGCTGAAGACAGAGCTAGGGAGGGGACGAAGATCACTAGCAAGGGCAGTCATCATATCCTAGTTGCATCCCCAACCCTGAGTAGATGGCAAGACCTGTCCTTGTAGCATTTGCTCTGCAGATCTCAGACGCAGGAATTTTCTAGCGATCTTGTGATTTACCTACAGCTCCCTACTCCACAATTGGGAAACTTTTAATTTATACTCCAACCAAAGGATTTGCTGTGACCCAGAGAAAAAAATTCACATTGGCTTACACACAAAAGCATGAAGCTTCCAATATATTCTGAACTGGTTATGCCCTCCGGCCACCAGAAACACTTCAGTGGCAATGGCCAAGGAACGGCAGCCCTCGAATACTGTGAACAAGATCTGGGATTGCATGACACACTACCTTTGTTTCCACAACACCAAAGGCAGCATCTGACAAACTGCAGGCCACAGGCAAATCTGCCTCAGTACCTATTTCCACAAATAAAGTTTTATTGAGACACAAGCAATGGTAATTTGTTTACATGGTATCCTGCTTTAATGCTTTGAAGGAAGAAATTGTAACAAGCCACGTAGACCACAAAGGATGAAAGGCTGTAGTCTTTGACAGAAAACTCTGTCAAATCCTGCTGTGTGGTATTTTATCTCCCCTTCATTACTCTTTTCTTTTTATGTCTCTCTCCTTTTGTTGCTCTTTCTGTCTTTCTGCTTTTCTGGCTCCCCTTTCCCTTTTGAGAAAATGATCTGAGAGTTAAACCTCGGGATCTTTTGTGCTAGGCAAATACTTTACCATGACCCTGTTTTGAACATTTGACATTTTTAGACAAGATCTTACTTAGCTGTGCTGCCAATCTTTGAATTTGACCTCCCAAGCCTCAGCCACTTTGATGGCCCAGGAACACAGTCTTGTGCTCCTATGCCTGGCTGCCATCCTATCTCAAGGCCTTCCCTTTTGAGGATGCTTAAACTGTCCCTTATTTTTATTTGCTTTATGATACTCCATCACTATGTTTCAGTCATAGTCCTAAACATATTCCCACATAGTCCACTCATACCTCTTCTGCCTTCTAAGCACAAGACCTTGCACAACTTCTCTGTCTGGAAGGATCCTGTAGCAAGTCTTCTATGCAAGCTCCAATTTAGTGTTCAGTTTTCAGCTCCATACTGACTTTTGAGACAGGCCTCCTTCATTCCCTTTCTGGACTCACCCTTAACCCACCCTGCAGTTTTCATCAAACTATCCTGTTTTGTCCTTTTCCCAGCACAGTGTGCAACAATCTTGCTAATTTACTTGCTTGCATCTTCCTTGTCTATCGTCCCTGCATCTCTCTGCCAACAGAGACCATTCTGCTCATTACTCTGTCCCCAGGGTCCTTGGTAATTAGCCCACAACAGTGCTTAGTAAATATTTGCTGGATACATGAATAAATGAATGAACAGATCATCACCATTTGATACTTGCTGTACTTATTTAGAAAGTCAAATAAGAACTATCTTCTGCCTTCCCAATTAAAAACAGACTTAGCATTCATCCCCAGCATCATGGGGTTCTGTACTCATATTAAAATGGTTCCCTGGGAGAACAGCAGCTTGCACTTAGTGGCCACACTCTGGAAGCCTATTTATATGGTTGGCAACATTAATGCTAAGGTTTGGGAATGTTGGACACATGGGTTTCGATCCAGACTATGTTACTTATTAACTCTAGGACCTTGTGTGAGAAACCACACAGCCTCTATCTACAGTGTGGATTAATAATAGTGTCTGTGGCATTAGGTTTCTGTAAAAACCCTTAAAAGATGATTTAGTACGGAGCTTAGCTTGTCCCTGCTCTGTAGATGGCTGAAGACATGGTGCCTGCTCACCTCTTGTGGTTCTCATTTTATCCCTTGAATGATCCTGGATTTGAGCAGTTTGCCAAAGCCTCCAGGGAAAGGCTAGTTCCTCCAGGTACTGATAGGATGTTAGGTGTTGCAGTTATGTTTACTTAATAAAGCCAAGCTTGTGCTGATCATCCCTGGCATTTCTGTCCAATCCCTCATCAAACATGCACTACCAGGTTCACTTGTGTTAAGCCATTCCCTCTCCCAAGAGGAGTCCAGGTATTTGTTAACTGATGACAGCAACAGAAAAGATGATCTTTCCTGATACTCAGGTGCACTCAGAGCACAGAAGCCAGGTTATCATGGCCTTTCTAGAGCTGGGGCTAGGTAGTTGTGTTTACTGTGATCAGTATAAGATTGCCTAGGGAACCTGTGGTATCAGGGAACCCCCACCCCACCCATTCTCATGTGTAAATGACTTCATATGTTGCAACACCTGCTTCATACATGGACTCCAGGGACCCTGAGAGGTCTGGCCTAGCCTTCATACTTTAAGTGAGATGTGTGATGCCAAGGAGATGCCACTCAAGTTGGGCAGGAGGGCTGGTATTGGCCAGTACTAGATGCTTGGATGTGCCAGAGGTTGCAGTAACTTAGTCAGAACAGGGAGATCAGGAAGCAGCAGCTTTGGAGATAAACCTTGAAGGATGACTCTGATTCCTGGGAGCTGGGCCTGGCCAATGTGTGATAAAGCTGCAAGAGTGAGACATACTTAGGAGGTTCACACAGGAGATTACCTGGGTACCATCCTGTGCTGCTACAATGAGGACACAGAAGGGTTCAGTTGATAAAGATCCATGAGATACTCACCTGGAATCCTGGGCTTTGTTGTGGTGTTTTAAGCCATCTTTGTCAGCTTGGGCACAGTCAGAGAACATGCACATGTGCTTTAATTATTCATGTTGCTCCTTCCCCAAGAGAGTGCCCAGGAGTCTTCTACATCCTCCCCACTGTTTGCTGAATATCTTCTCTTGCTTCTACTGCTCATCCCAGCAACTGCTACCATTTGCTCCATGAAATGCCAGTGTCCTGAGACAGCCTCAAAAAAGGTCACTCATGGTTAAATACAGTTGGAACTTGTGACTTACCAGGCATGTTTTGAATTCATGGGTGTAAGCATCTGAAATGCTCTCAGAAGCTGCATTAGCATTGCAGAGAATCTGATTAGGTTTGCAACCACCAAGCTACTTTCCAACATGATTATGGACATTTGCTTTTTCAGTACCTATTCATATTCCATGAAGCTTCAAGAATAGACTGGAAATACCAGACCAGAAGGCTGCACATATGCTGTGCAGACAAGTTACTAAGTCCAGGTGTCTCTCATTATCCTGATGGGACTTGTTCCAGGCATCCGCCTAGCCATGAATACTCAAATGCATGATGCTTGTGTCCCTTGTGTAAAAATAGTGCATATAACCCATGTGAACCCTGGTGTATATTAAATCACCTGTAGATTACATCTAATGCTAATATGCAGATAGCTATTATACAATATTGATTGGGAATGATTATAAGACAAAAACCCCTGTATGTCCTGTACAGATGCTATCCCCCTCCCAACACACACCCAGAATTTTGGGTTCAGGACTGGTTGAGTGTATGAATACAGAATTCTTTATCTAGAGGATCAGATATACAACAGAAAGTGGGAGCTACCAGATCCTGGAGAGCCTCCTCTACACACGCTGGTAAATGTTCAGCTTCACAGAGAAGAAAGATTCGGGAATGAGCTTGAAGTAGGATTTGATATCTTGTCAATGTCATGGGTACCTGGGGCTGACCTAGAGGTGATGAGGGAATGTAAAGACAAAGCCACCCCAGAGTGACCACAAACACCTTACCCAGCACAGCGGACTGAAAGGGATGGTAAGGATGACATCTACTGTGTAATAAGCCTCAGGCACAAACCAGGGCAGCCTCAGTTGCTCAGGAATTTGAGAGACAGAAGAGAAAGTCCAGACATTATGAGTTCTGAGAATAACAGCCAACTCAGGAACTGGGCATTTGAACATTGCCAATTTGGGGCTACTATTTGTCATGCAGCTCTATAACTGGCCACTGCTGGGCACACTTAATTAAATTGAGATTACTAAGATCACTCTCATGCTTGGCTTCCAGTGCTTCCTAAGACCTGCATTAAAGAACGAGCGAGAGCACAGAGCATGGTCACTTCCAGAACCAAGCCTTATACCACTGTGCCATGAGTCTTCTTCAACATCCCCCCTTCACCCCAGTAAATAACATTCACTTCCAAAACCCAAACACCTCTCTCAGTGTTCTTTACACCTGTGTCCAGCTTGTTAGGGTCCTCAGAACCTCTGAAATCTAGCCTGTTTTGACCATTCCATCTTTTCAGACACTTTCTTTTCCTCGATTACTTTTATTCATCATTCAGGCATGAGTGTGGAAAACATCTTTTCTAGTTCATTTTCCTTGATGCTCACAGTGGCCTCGGCAGCATGGATTTCTCCACTCATGTGCTTTTTAGGATCTGAGCATCTCCCAATCTGCAGGCTTTCCCTATCCACATAAGCTCAGCACGCATGGAAATATCTTTGTGTGCACACAAGGGCACATGTACATCCTCTCTCTCTCTCTCTCTCTCTCTCTCACTCTCTCTCTCTCTCTGTGTGAAAGAGAGAGAGAGAGAGGGAGAGAGAGAGAGAGATGATACAGAGATAGAGAGAGACAGAGAGACAGATAGACACAGAGAAAGAACACATGTACATGTGGAAGCTACAGGCTGACTTCTAGTATTATGCATATATTGTTCTTAAGATGCATTCTTATTCGTGGATCCTCAGCACAGATATTTGAATAAAACTTGAACCAGATACGTAGTAGATGGCAATGTCTTTCTAAGGATGGAGAGATCGAAGGTGGGAAAGGCTTGAGGCACTGGCAGCCGGCAAGCACACACCAGAGAACTGAATGTCAAAGCCGTGCTGGCTTGTGAAGAAGTCCATGATGAACTGCAGGACTACCAAGTTGAAGGTGCTATGCAGGTCCTTGGGCAGCATTGGGCTACTCAGCTCCATGAGGAGAATCCCAATTTCCACAGGTCCATCCCAGATACAGAGCACATTGTGGATCTCTACCCTGTCAAACACAAGGAAGTGGGATCTGAACAGAGAGAAGAGACAGGTGGTCCTTCTAGGTCCTACCACTTTCTCCCCAAGAACTTCCAATCAGGAAATGTCACAAGGTAATAAGATTTACAGAGGGCATCATCTGAAAGCAACCTTTTGCTTCAAGCTGGTAGGCTCCATCCACTGGAGCTCTCAGTAGTGGTGACAAGTGGTTAAAGGTGTGGAATTTGTGCATGTTGTCATGGGCACACTCTATCCCACTTCTTAACTTGCCATAGCCTTCAGACAAAGCTCTTGAGCATAAGTCCTTATAATTCTAGATGGAGAGGGGGCAAGAAATGATATGATTCTTTTAAAAACCAAGGATGCTGGTGAGAGAGGATCAATAGATAAAGGTTCTTGCCATCATGCCAGAAGACCCAAATTCCACTTCTGGAAACTATAGTGTGGATGGAGATTCTCTTAGCCTCTGTACTTGTGCCATGGTGCATGGACATAGATGTGTGTGTGTGTGTGTGTGTGTGTGTGTGTGTGTGTGTACATCAAACACACAGATCTTTAAAAAATAAAAGGGATAGGCAAGGAGAACTACAGGGCATCTCAGAGGCTGGCCAGCTGCAGGGGAGCTAGGATAAGCTGGTGTCTGGGTGTCTCCAAGCAGAGTGCTGAAGCTGTTAGCTACAGACAGTTTAGGGGATCTCTGCAAAGTGGTACAGGCCATGCTAGTGCCTCTGTCTGTATGGGGAGGCACATGTCACTTTTAGCTCTCAGCCTGATAGGAACCTCAATTCATCTCAGATAAAAAAGGGTTTAGTAGCTGATGTTACTACGGCTACAAACCTGGGTGACATGACTCTCTATGAGTCCATTTCCATTCATTTTTAGGATACATTGAACCTTTGGAAAAGTGTCAGACACAATAAAGAGAATTCCTGTGGAGCTGAGCCCAGTTCCCTTACCTACACCTGTGGCACTCTTTTCACAACTCCCAAACCAACCCTATTTCATTATTATTATGCATGAAAACCCAGACTACACATAGATGGCATTGCTTTCTACTGACCTTGTTTTTTTCTCATCACTTACTACAGTCATGTTAAAAAGAAATCTGTTTAAATCATAAAAATGAGACACATACAATGTAGAAAACCAAACAGTATGAGATTCTTTGAAAATTTCGATGTCTCTCTCATACAATCAACTGACTCTCCTGTGCTTTACACTTACAATTAGGACATACACTTTCCACTTACTATTAGCACATATCCTTCTAGATTTTTTTCACTGTGCACATACTCATATAGTTTTCCCCAAGATGAGCTTTATCTTCCCTTCGGTTTTTATTATTCTCCTCACTGGTTTGTTTTTGTTTTTGTTTTTGCTTTTGTTTTGAGGTGGGGCTGGCTTTGAATTCACTGTGTAGCAAAGAGTGACTTTGAATTTCTGACCTTCCTGCCTTTGCCTCTACAGTGCTGGGACAATAGGAGTGCACCACACCCACTTTTGTGTGGTGCTGGGATTGAATCCAGGAAAGCAGTCCTGCCAAGATAGAGTTGGATCCATGGCCCTGGCACTTTCTTTCTTTAATAATATACTATGGGCATATATGCCTACTTAAATTTTTTTCTATAAATGTACAATCTAGCCCCGATTTTTCATTCAACTGAAACACACACACAGACACACACACACCCATATTGGTGGCTCTTTTCTTATTCTGCTAATGTCGCAGCAGACTTGTAGAAATAATAGTTTGGATGGGACAGAGGAGGGGAGTAGACTAAGCTTTTCCCCAATAAAGATTGTTACATTTTCCTCTCCTGTGACACTCTCACACTCAGTTCCCTCCAAACAGCATCAGACTTCACTATTCTCTGAAAGCTCTCGGTCTTCAACTCGCCAGCTATTGTATTGTTGCAAATATACTCTACGTTAAAATACCCTCCCATCTGCTAGACCAAAATGGAACCTCACTGGTATTTTGAATTTAGATAAGTTAGTATTGTACATAATGTACATAGTTGGGGGACATTTTTATCTCTTAATACTCTTGTATCCATCTTAATTGGGCTACTTACCTTTAAAAACTCTGTTTGGCCACCAAGGTTTTTATCTGTTATTTTTACCTAAATTGGTTTCTGTTGTGGGATATATTTTTCGATGCTAGTGTTATCTGCTAGTGTCTGGTACCTTTTTTCACTTTAAATTTGGTTTATGTTTGTTCATTGCAGTAAGGAGTAACTCAAATACATTTATTTTTTCCATTAAGTTTACAGGGTCTTAACTTCTCTACCATGATTTTTAAAATCCTAATCATGGGGCTGGCAAGATGCTCAGTGGGTAAAGGTGCTTGTAGTCAAGCCTGATGACCTGCGTTCAATCCCCGGGATTCACATGATGGAGAGAGAGACAATTCCCACAAGCTGTCCTCCATATGCATGGTGCAGCACACATGCAGTTATGCAAACAAAACTAAATAAACATAATACTTTTTTTGAAAATGATTAAACTTCTTGGGATGATGGTAACAGCCAGAAGTGTCAAAGAAACTCTTTGCTAAGGATGAGTTTGCATCTGCACATATGAACTCATAGAATCTCTGATTCGATGTCCAAGACCTGTACAGGGCTTGGCGATGGATGGGGTGCTCATGAAGTCCTACCCCTAGTTGGGGAGCTAGTGCCCACTTTCATATACAGGCACTGCTAAATGAACAAAGCTGGTTAAAACAGAAGCAGCAGCAGCAGCAGCAAGAACAACAATACAGCACAGGAAGATGGGAACGAGAAGCATTGGCAGTAGGCAAGGATCTGGAAGGGAGGGTACAAGGAGAATTTGATCAAAATGCATTATATACATGTATGGCATGCTCATACAATAAAAAAGAGGTTACTTTAAAAAGAAGAAAAGAAAAGAAACCAAGAAAACACAGGGAAAAAGCCAAATTGTATTATTTTCCTAGACCTTTCAGCTCCATAATTTGAGACTGAAAGCATTAATAATTAACCACTGTTATATTATTTCCTCAGGGATAACTTACCCAATGCCTATCTGAAGGGGCCTCTGCTGTATGGTAGATGTTGAAGTCCCCACTGACTCCCTCCTTAGCATTAATCAGTAGACATTTAATGTGCTTATTTGTCTTCTTCTTCCACCCTAGTGTGGCTCCCAAGCCACTGGGGACAACCTTTCCTACTGTGGCTCCATGTTCAGGGCATGCTTGTCTGTTCAGAGGGGGCTTGTAACTGTCTCCTAAGTAAACATTCTTGGTAACTTTGATGTGTCCTAATTGAGACTCTGTAGCCTTGCTCAGCCTTCCTTACCTGGGCTGGCTGCTGATCCTTGTGAACCAGGAGTACAGCTCTTCAGTTTCCTTGGCAGTTTCCCTCAGCCTCATATTTTGGTATTCTAACATGAAGAGGTCCTCCTCATCTTCCTTCCAAAATGTATTCAGGTTCTTTCTCCAACTTGCTTTATCCAGTCAACTCTATGGTATCCAGTTAAAAAACAAATGCTAGCGAGATTTCTATTGGAATCAGTCACACTGATTATTATGGAGGGCAAACATCTTTGTTACTAATGTCCCCAGATGTGAACAGACAGATAATTGGATGTACAGCTTCTTTGCTAGTTGTTTTCTGTGTACATTTCTTGGATTTATTTCTTAGCAATCTATAAGTTTATGATTTTTTGACTGATTATAAAAAGGAGTTTGCTTTTATTTCATAGTTTAGACAAAAGATGAGTAGAACATAAATCATAGTTACCACAGTATTATCTCTCAGGCCAGATGTCACTCACATATTATAACACAGTCCCCACTTCCTGGAGGAGGCCGTTGTTTCAGTGGGGCTGGTATGGACAGAGAAGTCCTAGTCATAACTAGTAAGCATACATGAGGACTACACAGAGGCAAAGCCATGTTCACTTTGTTCAGACTATCTGATCCAATAACCACACATAGCCAAAATCTTCACATCTATGAGGCTGAGAGGAGAAGGAGAAAGGGCAGCAGAAGGAGAAACAGAGAGGAGGGAGTGGGGAGTCTTCTGATGTGCAACCAATACATGAACAACTGAACGGATAGAATGTCAAATTGCAAACCCAGGATGACATTTTCCAGGAATTTCTGGGGATGTCAACACTACTGCAAACATGAGCCCACAGGGGTGGCAGATGCTGGTAAGAGAAATGACAGGAGTTGCTGAGACAGAGTAACATCTTTAAAATAGAGCACTTATAGGACTTCTAGAATGGCTGACATTTAAGCAAGATGGCCAGTTCAGAGGGAGTTGGCCACCAAAGACAAGACAGGGTTAAGAGGTAGCAGGCATTGTCCCACAGATAAAGAGCAGCATGTGCAAAGGTCCCAAATCAGAAGCTGCCCTAGGGCATCTGGGCAACAAAAAGTCAGCATGGTTGCATGATGGCAGACTGGGGCCAAGCTGGCTGGAATGCTGTTGGTTGGGATAGAAGTTTAGATTTTATTCTACTTGCTAATCAAAGTTGCTGAAGGATTGTATTTTAGGATCATTCTTGCTGTACTGGTGAAGACAGGTAGATGCAGGCAAGAATAGACACAGGAGCCTTAGCTGGAGGCCAGCAGTGTCCTCATCTTATGATGGGGCTTGATGAGAGCCAGGAAAAGACTGGTTTTGCCAAGTTTCTCACATTCTCAGTGAAGATTTCCCTCATCTTGAGATTAAAGTCTATAGGTGCCTATCTGAGCTTCTGATCAATGGAGATCAGCTCAGGTCTGCAATAGTGGCCTATCTGGGCTGTACCCTGCAGGTGAGAGGTGAGGTCCATCTGTTGGCTTTTAGAGGACCAGCATTGGTTTGAAGACCACATCAGTACTGTAATCCCAGGTGGGGAGGTATTGAGATGAGGCGGCACCACTCCCTGTGAATGTCTTGCCCATACATGTACACGCTTTCTTGCTTGGGCCACAGTTCATCTCTTGAAAAGAGGGATGAGATGTAGTGTATATAACTGTCTTCCTTCAGAGATTTCAGGGTGTGCCAAGCTAACTCCACCAGGAGCCTCCTGCTCACCAAAGGAGACAACACAAACCACAATAAATTGTGGGACTGGTCCTAAAAGAGTACCATACACAAGACACTATTAAAATGACAGAGAGACATCTGTGGCAGGAGTCCCCTGCCTGGACCACCAGTGCTCCACAGCCAAACAGTGCAGGGAGAAAGGGAGCCGCCCACATGTGTGGAAAAGCCAGCAAGAGGAGGGTTCCAGTCACAGGGACTGAGGAACAGCCAGTAAGTAGGAGACTTCCTGTTTCCACCTGTGGCAGGAGTCCTCTGCAATGGGTCACCAGGGCTCCATAACCAAATAGTGCCACTATTGCAGAAAAAATAGTGGGAGAAAGCTAACCTTACAGGAGTGGGGTCAAGACTGACTGATCAGAGGGTCCCACCTGGAATACCCAGGTCACAGGGACTGAGGAATGGAGATCTGGTTTCTTTCGGTGGGTGGAGAGCAGATCCTGTGACACAGGGCTCCATACTCAAATAGTGCCAGAAGAGAGCTGGTATCCCAGGAGTGCCGACACACCTTCAAGCACAGGCAAGACCATTACTTCTTTTCAAATTCACTGGACCAAGAGGGACCCTAGCAGAGCCATCAGGACACAGGAAACAAGGGTCAGCTCCGGATTAGATCCTTCTTGTTTCTGCCTGTACCCTAGAACTGACCCTGCACCACAACCCTCCAAATCCTCTCAGAGAGGATTGGTCTCCAAGGAGTATTGACACCTAGGCTTGCAGGAAAGACAGGCCACAGTCAGAGAGAGAAAGACCAGCTAACACCAGAGATAACCAGACATAGCCTGGAGTCATCTGAGAGGAAAGCCTGGACTGAAGACTTGCCTACATCAGACTGGTCTGCAGACATGTCTATAGGTGACTGTCTTGATAATTAATAGATCTAGGATGGCTCAGCCCACTGTGGATGGCACCATCCCTAGGCAGGGGGACCTGGGCTATAAAACAAAGCTAATTAAGCAGAAGCAGAAAACAATCCAGAAAACAGCTTCCTGCTATGGCTTTTGCCTTGAATTCCAGGTTATTCCCTTCAGTAATGAGTAGTGACCTGGAAGTGTAAGCAAAATAAACCCTTTCCTTGCCAAGTTACACTTACTTGATCAGAGTGTTTCAACACAGCAACTGTATGTAACTAAAATTCTAAGAAAATGTGTTGCCACTGAGCTGGAACCCCAGTCTTGGTTCTTTATATTTTTTTCTGTCACCCAGGTTATTGAAAAATAAACAACACACTTATTTAAAAAATGGTTCCATTTCTTTACAGAAACAGTTGTTTTTCTCATGAATGCTATTCTTTATGAAACATACCTTGTGTGTATCTTTTTTCCTATGATATTAAATAGTTTACTTTTATTCATAAGTACAAGCTTTGTTGCATCCCAAATAAAAAAGAAATTTACAGTTCTTTTTAAAAATAAAACATTTCTGAATTCTTGCTATATCATTGTATTTGTATGATTTATTTAAATATAACTTAATTTTTTCTGTTTTCATTGGATATTTTCTTTATTTACATTTCAAATGTTATCCACTTTTCTGGTTTCCCCCATAGAGGAAACCCACTCTCCCATCCCCTTCGACCTGCTTCTATGAGGGTGTTCCTACAGCCACCAACCTACTCTTGTCTCCTGCCCTTAATTCCCCTACACTGGAGTATCTATTGAGCCTTCACAGGACCAAGGAACTCTCCTCCCATTGATGCTTGAGAAGGCCATCCTCTGCTACATATGCAGCTGTAGCCAAGTGCATGCTTTGGTTGGTGGCTTAGTCCCTGGGAGCTCTGGAGGGGGATGGGGTTCTGGTTGGTTGATATTGCTGTTCTTCCTATGGGGTTGCAAACCCCTTCGGCTCCTTCAGTCCTTTCTCTAACTCCTCCATTGGGAACCCCACACTCAGTCCAGTGGTTGGCTGTGAGCATTCGCCTCTGTATTTGTAAGGCTCTGCCAGGGACTCTCAGAAGACAGCTATATCAGGATCCTTCCAGCAACCATTTCTTGGCATCCACAGTAGTGTCCAGGTTTGGTGATTGTATATAGGATGAATTCCTATGTGGGACAGCCTCTGCATAGCCTTTCCTTCAGTCACTGTTCTACATTTTGTCTCCATGTTTGCTCCCTTGAGTATTTCTTGCCCTTTTCTAAGAAGAACCGAAGCACGCACACTTTGGTCTTCTTTTATCATGAGATTCATGTGGTATGGGAGTTGTATCTTGGGTATTCAGAGCTTTTGGACTAATATCTACTCATCAGTGAGTGCCTTCCATGTGTGTTCTTTTGTGATTTGGTTACCTCACTCAGGATGTTATATCCTAGTTCCATCCATTTGCCTAAGAATTTCACGAATCCATCATTTTTATAACTGAGTAGTACTCCATTGTGTAAATATACCATATTTTCTGTCTCCATTCATCTGTTGAAGGACATGTGGGTTCTTTCCAGCTTCTGGCTGCTATGAACATAGTATACCATGTCTCCTTGTTATATGTTGGAACATCTTTTGGGTGTATGCCTAGGAGTGATATAGCTGGATCCTCAGGTAGTACTATGTCCAGTTTTCTGAGGAACCACCAGATTGATTGCCACAGTGATTGTACCAACTTGCAATCCCAACAAAAATGGAGGCATGTTCCACTTTCTCCGCATTCTTGCCAACACCTGCTGTCACCTGAGTTTTATTTTTTTATCTTAGTCATTCTGACTGGTGTGAGGTGGAATCTTAGGGTTGTTTTGATTTGCATTTCCTTGATGACTAAGGATGTTGAACATTTCTTAAGGTGCTTCTCAGCCATTCGAGCTTCTTCAGTTGAGAACTCTGTTTCACCCTGTTCACTATTTTGTAATAGTTTTTTTGGTTCTCTAAAGTCTAACTTCTTGAATTCTTTGTATACATTGGATATTAGACCTCTATCGGTTGTAAAGATCTTTTCCCAATCTGTTGGTTGCCGTTTTGTCCTATTGATATTGTCTTTTGCCTTACAAAACCTTTGCAATTTTATGAGGTCCCATAGGTCAATTCTTGATCTTACAGCATAAGCCATTGTTGTTCTGTTCAGAAAATATTCCCCTGTGGCCATGTGTTCAAGGATCTTCCCCACTTTTTCTCTAGAAATTTCTGTGTTTCTGGTTTCATGTGGTGGTCCTTGATTCATGTGGACTTGATCTCTGTACAAGGAGAGAAGAATGGGTCAATTTTCATTTTTTTTTATATGCTTATCACCAATTGGACCAGCACCATCTGTTAAAAATGCTCTCCATTTTCCACTGGATGGATTTTTCTTCTTTATCAACAATCAAGTAGCCATAGTTATGTGGGTTCATTTCTGGGTCTTCAATTTTATTCCATTGATCTTCATGCCTGTCTCTATACCAATACTATACAATTTTTATCACTATTGCTCTGTAATACAGTATGAGGTCAGGGATGGTGATTCCCACAGATGTTCTTTTATTGTTGAGAATAGTTTTCTGGGTTTTTTGATATTCCAAATTAATTTGTATGTTGTTATTTCTAACTCTACGAAGAACTGAGTTGTAATTTTAATGAGGATTGTACTGAAATCTGTAGATTGCTTTTGGCAAGATGGCCATTTTTACTATATTAAACCTGCCAATCCCTGAGCATGGGAGTTCTTTCAATCTTCTGAGATCTTCTTTGATTTCTTTCTTCAGAGACTTGAAGTTCATGTCATACAGATCTTTCAATTGCTTGGTTAGAGTCACAACTAGATACTTTATATTGTTTGTAACTGTTGTGCAGGTTATTGCTTCCTTAATTTCTTTCTCAGCCTGTTTATCCTTTGAGTAGAGGAAGGCTACTGATTTGGTTGAGTTAATTTTATATCGAGCCAATTTGCTGAAGTTGTTTGTCAGCTTTAGGTGTTCTATGCCAGAATTTTTGGGGTCACGTATGTATATGACCATATCATCTGCAAATAGTGATATTTCATCTTCTTCCTTTCCAATTTGTATCCCTCTTTGACCTCCTTTTGTTGTCTAATTGCTCTGGCTAGGACTTTGAGTACTGCATTGATTAGGTAGGGAGAGAGTGGCCAGCCTTGCCTAGTCCCTGATTTTAGTGGGATTGCTTCAAGGTTATGTACATTTAGTTTGCTGTTGGCTACTGGTTTGCAGTTTATTGCTTTTACTATGTTTAAGTATTGGCCTTGAATTTCTGATCTCTTCAAGAATTTTAACATAAAGGGATGCTGAATTTTGTCAAATGATTTTTTTAGCATCTAATGAAATGATCATTTGGATTTTATCTCTGTTTTTGTAGTGGATTACATTGAAGGATTTTGTATATTGACCCATCCTTGCATCCCTGGCATGAAGCATACTTGATCGTTATGATTTTTTTTATTGTTTCAACATGTTTACCTCACACAGCAATGTAACATACCTATTGCATAAAGCAAACAATGAGGTTCTTACTCAAAAAGTGAAAATATATTAGCCCATGACATCTTGATATTTAAATGATTTAGAGACCAATAATACCAGTATCTGACTATGGAGACAATGCTGTTATGACAGTTTTGGAAAGCACTTTGTGCTATCCAAAACAAAACAAAACAAAATTTATAAGTTTGCTTATATAGTATATTATGTTGGTGGATTTCCATATGTTAAACCAACCCTGCATCCCTGTGATGAAGGCTACTTGAAAATGTTGAGTGATCATTTTGATGTGCTCTTGGATTCAGTTTGTGAAAATATTATTGAGTATTTTTTTTGCATCGATGTTCATAAGGGAAATTGGTCTGAAGTCCTCTATCTTTGGTCTTTGTGTGGTTTAGGTTTAAGCATAATTGTGGCTTCATAGAAAGAATTGGGTATTGTTCCTTCTGTTACTATTTTGTGGAATAGTTTAAAGAGTATTGGTATTAGGTCTTCTTTGAAGGTCTGATAGATTTCTGTACTCAAGCCATCTGGTTCTGGGCATTTTTTGTTGGGAGACTATCATGGTCTGCTTCTATTTCTATAGGGGTTATGGGACTTTTAAGATGGTTTATCTGACCCTGCTTTAACTTTGGCACCTGTTATCTTTCTGGAAAATTGTCCATTTCACCCAGATTTTCAAATTTTGTTGAGTATTAGCTTTTGTAGTAGGATCTGATGATTTTTTTGTATTTCCATGGTTTCTGTTGTTATGTCTCCCTTTCTATTTCTGATTTTATTAATCTAGATACTATCTCTGTGCCCTCTGGTTAGTTGGGCTAAGGGTTTATCTATCTTGTTGATTTGCTCAAAGAACCAGCTCCTGGTTTTGCTGATTCTTTGTACAGATTTTTTGTTTGTTTGTTTGTTTCTATTTGGTTGATTTAAGCCCTGAGTTTGATTATTTCCTGCCTTCTACTCCTCTTGGGTATATTTGCTTCTTTTATTCTAGAGCGTTCAGATGAGAAGTTAAGCTGCTAGTGTATGCTTTCTCCAATTTCTTTATGGAGGCACTCATAGGTATGAGTTTTCCTCTTAGCACTGCTTCCATTGTGTCCCATAAGTTTGGGTATGGTGTGCTTTCATTTTCATTAAATTCTTAATAGTATTCATTTCTTTCTTTATTTTTTCCTTGACAAAGTTATCATTGAGTAGAGCATTGTTCAGCTTCCATGTGTATGTGTGCTTTCCATTGCTTTTGTTGGTATTTAAGACCAGTCTTAATTCGTGGTGTTCTGATAGGATACATAAGATTATTTCCATCTTCTTGTATCTGTTGAGGATGATTTTGTGACCAGTAATTTGTTCAGTTTTGGAGAAGGTACCATGAGGTGCTGAGAAGAAGGTATATTCTTCTGCTTTAGGATGAAATGTTTTATAAATATCTGTGAGATCCTTTTGGCTAATAAGTTCTGTTATTTCATTGTGTCTCTGTTTACTTTCTGTTTCCATGATCTGTTCATTGCTAAGAGTGGGGTGTTGAATTATCCCACTACTATTGTGCGGGGTGAGATGTGTGATTTGAACTTTAGTAAAGTTTCTTTTATTAATGTGGGTGCCCTTGAATTTGGAGCACTGATGTTCAGAATTGAGAGTTCATATTTGTAGAATTTTCCTTGGATGAGAATGAAGTGTCCTTCCTTATCTTTTTTGATAACTTTTGGTTGAAAGTTGATTTTATTTGATATTAGATCAGCTACTCCAGCTTATTTCTTGGGCCCATTTGCTTGGAAATTTGGTTTCCAACATTTTACTCTGAGGGACTACCTGCCTTTGTCACTGAGAAGCATTTTCTGTATGCAGCAAAATGCTGGGTCCTGCAGTCTGTTACTCTCTGTCTTCTATTGGGGAATTGAGTCCATTGATATTAAGAGATATTAAGGACTGGTTTCCTTCTGTAGTCAGGGACCAGAGTCTATGCCACTGAGCTCTATAACCAAAGAGTGCTGGGAGAAAGCTAGCATTCCAGGAGTGTGGATAAGCTCATGAGTGGAGGTAAGATAGATGCCACTGCTCAACATGACCCAACTGGAACCTGGAGGACCCTGAGACAGAGGAACATCCTGGGACAGGAGTAGTGCTGCCCTCCCAGAAGTGTGGACAAGCTTGTGATCAGGGGTAAGGCCAGCACCTCTTCTCAGAGAGAACCACCCAGAACCCTCAGGATACACGAACTAAGGAGTAGCCTTCCAGTTTCCTTCTGAGGCTGGGGAGCTGATCCTGTGACACAGGGTTCAATACTCAGTGCCAGGAGAGAGTTGGTCTCCCAGGAGTACTGACACACCTTCGAGCACAGGAAGACTACCACTTCTGTTCAAATTTCTCAATCAAGAGGGACCCTTGCAGAGCCATCAGGACACGAGAACCAAGGAACAACTGGGGACAGGATCCTTCTGGTTCCTGTCTGCACCCCAGAGCTTACCCTGCACCACAGCTCTCCAAACACAAATCCCTCTCAGAGAGAGTTGGTCTCCAAGGAATACTGACACAAAGGCTTGCCGGAGGAACAATCCACAGTCAGAGAGAGCAAGACCAGCTAACACCAGAGATAACCAGATGATGAAAGGCAAGGGTAAGAATATAAGGAACAGAAACCAAGGCAACTTGGCATCATCAGAACCAAGTTCTCCCACCACAGTGAGCCCTAAATACCCCAAAACACCAGAAAAGGAAGACTCAGATTTAAATTCACTTCTCATGGTGATAATAGAAGAATTTAAGAAGGAAATAAATGACTACCTTAAAGAAATACAAGGGAACACAGGTAAACAGCTAGAATCCCTTAAAGAGGAAATACAGGAAAACACAATCAAACAGGCAAAGGAAATGAACAAAAGCATCCAGGATCTAAAAATGCAAATAGAAACAATAAAGAAATCACAAGGAGAGACAATCCTGGAGATAGAAACCCTAGGAAAGAGATCAGGAGTCATAGATGCAAGCATCATCAACAGAATACAAGAGATAGAAGAGAGAATCTCAGGTGCAGAAGATACCACAGAAAACATTGACACAATAGTCAAAGAAAATGCAAAATACAAAATGCTCCTAACCCAAAACATCCAAGAAATCCAGGACACAATGAGAAGACCAAACCTAATGATAATAAGTATAGAAAAGAGTGAAGATTCACAACTTAAAAGGCCAGTAAATATCTTCAACAAAATTGTAGGAGAAAACTTCCCTAACATTTAAGAAAGAGATGAAGATAAACATCCAAGAAGCGTACAGAACTCCAAAAAGATTGGATCAGAAACTAAATTCTTATCATCACATAATAGTCAAAATAGAAAATGCACAGAACAAGGAAAGAATATTAAAAGCAGTAAGGGAAAAAGGTCAAGTACCATATCAAGGCAGACCTATCAGAATTACACCAGACTTCTCACCAGAGACTATGAAAGCTTGAAGATACTGGACAGATCTCATACAGACCCTACGAGAAAACAAGTGCAGCCCAGGCCGCTATGCCCCGCAAAACTCTCAGTTAGCATAGATGGTGAAACCACAGTATCCCATGACAAAACCAAATTTACACAATATCTTTCCACAAACCCAGCTGTAGAAAGGATAATAGGTGGAAAACATAACACAAGGAGGGAACCTACACTCTGGAAAAAGCAAGAAAGTAATGTTTCACCAAACCGAAAAGAAGATAGCCACACAAACATAAAAACAACATCAAAAACAACAGGAAGCAACAATCACTATTCCTTAATATCTCTTAACATCAATTGATTCAATTACCCAATAAAAAGACATGGACTAATACTGGATACATAAACAGAACCCAGCATTTTGCTGCATACAGGAAATTTACCTCAGTGTTAAAGACAAACACTACCTCGGAGTAAAGGGCTGGAAAACAATTTTTCCAGGCAAATGGTCAAAAGAAACAGGGAGGTGTAGCCACTCTAATATCGGATAAAATCAACTTTCAACCAAAAGTCATCAAACAAGTAAAGGGAGGACACTTCATCCTCATAAAAAGGAAAAATCTACCAAGAAAACTCTCAATTCTGAACATTTATGCTCAAAATGCAAGGGCACCCACATTAATAAAAGAAACTTTACTAAATCTCAAAGCACTCATTGCACCTCACACAAAAATAGTGAGAGACTTCAACACCTCACTCTCATCAATGGACAGATTTTGGAATCAAAAACTAAACAAAGACACAGTGAAATTAACAAACGTTATGGACCATAAGGATTTAGCAGATATCTGTAGAACATTTTAACCTAAATCAAAAGAATATAACTTCTTCTCAGCACCTCATGGTACTTTCTCCAAAATTAATCATGAAATTGGTCACAAAACAAATCTCAGCAGATATAAGAAGATTGAAATAATCCCATGCATCCTATCAGATCACTAAGGTTTAAGGCTGGTATTCAATGGCAACAAAAACAACAGAAATCCCACATACACATGGAAGCTGAACAATGCTCTATGCAATGATAACATGGTCAAGGAAGAAATAAACGAAGAAATTAAAGACTTCCTAGAATTCAGTGAAAATGAAAGTGCAACATATCCAGACTTATGGGACACAATGAAAGCACTGCTAAGAGGAAAACACATAGTTCTGACTGCCTCCAAAAAGAAACTGGAGAGAGCATACACTGGCAACTTAGCAGCATACCTGAAAAGTCTAAGACAAAAATAATCAAATATACCCAAGAGGATTAGAATGCAAGAAATAATCTAACTCAGGACAGAAATCAACCAAACAGAAACAAAAAGAACTATGCAATGAATCAACAGATTCAGGAGCTGGTCCTTTGAGAAAATCAACAAGATAGATAAACCGATTGACAGAATAAAAAGAGGGCACAGAGACAGTAAGCAAATTAACAAAATCGGAAAGGAAATGGTAGATATAACAACAGTATCTGAGGAAATTCAAAAGATCATCAGATCCTACTACAAAAGCTTACACTCAACAAAATTGGAATATCTGGATGAAATGGACAATTTTCTAGACAGATAGCAAATACCAAGGTTAAGTCAGGATCAGATAAACCATCTATACAGTCCCATAACCCCTAAAGAAATAGAAGCAATCATTAAAAGTCTCCCAACCAAAAATAGCCAAGGACCAGATGGGTTCAGTGCAGAATCCTATGGGACCTTCAAAGAAGACCTAATACCAATACTCTTCAATCAATTCCACAAAATAGACACAAAAGAAGCACTACCCAATTCAATCTATGAGGTCACAGTTACACTGATACCAAAACCTCAGAAAGACCCAACATAGAAAGAAAACTTCAGACCAATTTCCCTTATGAATATCAATGCAAAAATATTCAAAAACAATTTCTCAAACCAAATCCAAGAACACATCAAAACAATAGCTCATCACATTAAATTAGTCTTCATTCCAGGGAAGGTTCAATACCTGGAAATCCATCAAATGTAATCCACTACATGAACAAACTCAAAGACAAAAACTACTTGTTCATTTCATTAGATGCTGAAAAAGAATTTGACAAAATTCAACATCAATTCATGATAAAAGCCTTGGAAAGATCAAGAATTCAAGACACATGAGTAAACATCGTAAAAGTAATATACAGCAAACCAGTAGCCTACATCAAATTAAATGGAGAGAAACTTGAAACATTCCTGCTAAAACCAGGGACTAGACAAGGCTGTCCACTCTCTCTATATATATTCAATATAGTACTTGAAGTTCTAGCTAGAACAGTTAGACAACAAATGGAGGTCAAAGGGGTATAAATTGGAAAGGAAGAAATCAAAATATCACTATTTGCATATGATAGTATACATAAGTGACCCGAAAAACTCTGCCAGAGAACTGCTACAACTTAGCTGATAAACAACTTCAGGAAAGTGGCAGGATATAAAATTAACTCAACCAAATCATTATCCTTCCTCTACTCAAAGGTAAAACAGGCTGAGAAAGAACTTAGGGAAGTAACACCCTTCACAATAGTCATGAACAATATAAAGTATCTTAGTGTGACTCTAACCAAACAAGTGAAAGATCTGTATGACAAGAACTTCAAGTCCCTGAAGAAAGAAATTGAAGAAGACCTCAGAAAATGGAAAGATCTCCCATGCTTATGGATTGGCAGGTTTAATATAGTAAAAATGGCCATCTTGCCAAAAGCAATCTACAGATTCAAGGCAATCCCCATAAAAATTCCAACTCAGTTCTTCATAGACTTAGAGTAATTCTCAAATTCATTTGGTATAACAAAAAACCCAGGATAACAAACCCAGAATAGCAAAAACTATTCTCAACAATAAAAGAAATTCTGGGCAAATCGGCATCCCTGACCTCAATCTGTACTACAGAGCATTAGTGATAAAACTGCATGGTATTGGTACAGTGACAGTCAGATACATCAAAAGACCCAGAATAGATCCCACACACCTACAGTCACTTGATCTTTGACAAAGGAGCTAAAACCATCTAGTAAATAAAAGACTGCATTTTCAATAAATGTTGCTGGCTCAACAGGCAGTCAACATGTAGAACAATGCAAATTGATCCATACTTATCTCCCTATACAAAGCTCAACCCCAAGTGGATTAAGGACCTCCACATAATACCAGATACACTGAATCTAATAGAAGAGAAAGTAGGGAAAAGTCTCGAACACATGGGCACAGGGTAAAAGTTCCTGAACAGAACACCAATGGCTTATCCTCTAAGATCAAGAATTGACAAATGGAACCTCATAAAATTACAAAGCTTTTGTAAGGCAAAGAACACTGTCAATAGGACAAAATGGCAACCAACAGATTGTCAAAGATCTTTACCAATAATACATCTGATAGAGGGCTAATATCCAATATATACAAAGAAATCAAGAAGTTAAACTCCAGAGAACCAAATAAAAATGGGGACAGAGGTAAACAGAAAATTCTCAACTGAGGAAACTCGAATGGCTAGGAAGCACCTAAAGAAATGTTCAACATCCTTAGTCATCAGGGAAATGCAAATCAAAACAACCCTGAGATTCCACCTCACACCAGTCAGAATGGCTAAGATCAAAAACTCAGGACACAGCAGATGCTGGCAAGGATGTGGAGAATGATAAACACTCCTCCATTGCTGGTGGTATTGCAAGCTGGTACAATCATTCTGGAAATCAGTTTGGCAGACCCTCAGAAAATTGGACATAATACTTCCTGTGGACCCAGCTATACCACTCCTGGGCATATACCCAGAAGAAGCTCCAACATCTAATAAGTACACATGCTGCACTATGTTCGTAGCAGCCATATTTAAAATAGCTAGAAGCTGGAAAGAACCCAGATGTCCCTCAACAGAGGAATGGATGCAGAAAATGTGGTTCATTTACACAATGGAATACTACTCAGTTATTAAAACTTCATGAAATTCACGGGCAAATGGATGGAACTTGAAAATATCATCCTGAGCGAGGTAACTCAGTCACAAAATAACAAACATGGTATGTACTCACAGATAAGTGGTTATTAGCCCAAAAGTTCAGAACACCCATCATTCAATTCACAACAACTGTTGGACTGAGTGTGGGGTCCAGATGGAGGAAATAGAGAAGGCACTGTAGGAGCTGAGGGAGTTTGCAGCATATGGGGAGGGAGCAACATTTGTCAACTGGTCAGACCCCCCGGTGCTCCCAGAGAGCAGATCACCAACCAAAGAATGCATATGGAGGAGCCCATGGTGATGGCCACATATGTGGCTAAGGAGTGCCTTGTTGGCCATCAGTGGGTGAAGAGACCCTTGGGTCTGAGAGTATTAGATGCCCCAGTATAGGGGAATGCCAGAAAGGGGAGTGAGGATTGGGTGGGGGAATACCCTCATAGAGGCAGGGGAGGGGTGATGGTATAGGGGGTTTCCAAAAAGAAGACCTGGAAAGGGGAAAACTTTTGAAATGTAAATAAAGTATCAAAAATAAAAAAGAACTAAATAAATGGTGAGATGATACACACACACAAAAAAAAGATAGATTAAGGAAATGTAATTTTTACCTCCTGTTACTTTTGTTGTTAGAGGTGGAATTATGTTTGTGTGGCTATCTTCTTTTGGGTTTGTTGAAAGATTACTTTCTTGCTTTTTATACTGTTTAGTTTCCCTCCTTGTATATATTATCCTTCATATGGTTGGATTTCCGGAAAGATACTGTGTAAATTTGGTTTACTCATGGAAGATATTTATTGGCCCTTTAAGTTGGGAATCTTTGCTATCTTCTATAACTATTATCCTTAGGTTTGGTCTTCTCACAGTGTCCTGGATTTCCTGGATGCTTGGGATTAGGGTATTTTTGCTTTTTGCATTTTCCTTCACCATTGTGTCAATGTTTTCCATGTTTCTTCTGTACATGAGATTCTCTCTTCTATCTCTTGTATTCTGTTGGTTATGCTTGCATCTCTGACTCCTGATCTCTTTTCTAGGTTTTCTAACCCCAGGGTTGTCTCCCTTTGTGATTTATTCATTGTTTATATGTCCATTTTTAGACTCTGGATGGTTTTGTTCATTTCCTTTGCCTGTTTGTTTGTGTTTTTCTGTATTTCTTTAAGGGAATTTTGTGTTTCTTCTTTAAGGGCTTCTACCTGTTTACCTGTGTTCTCCTGTATTTCTTTAAGGGAGTTATTTATGTCCTTTATAAAGTCCTCTGTCATCATCATGAGAAGTGATATTAGATTTGAATCTGGCTTTTCCTGTGTAATGGTATATCCAGGACTTGCCCTTGCTATTTCTGACTGGAGTCTATCCTTCCTGTGATCTTCATTGTGTCAGAACTCATCAGATTCCACCTGTCTCTGGGACCCTGTGATACTGGGATCTTGTGATCCTGAGATCCTGGGTGTGCCAGAGCTCCTGAGAGTCAAGCTACCTCTAGGATCCTAAGATCCTGATGTGACCAAGCTCCCAGCATCCTGTACTCCTGTGCTCCTGTGCTCCTGTGCTCCTGTGCTCCTGGGCATGTTAGAGTGCAGGTTAGTAGAGCTTCCTCTGGGTTTTGTGGGACTAGCTGCAGTGTTCCTGTCCAAGGTCTTCTCAGGGAACCTGCCTAGACCAGAAGAAACCCATGCCATTGCTCAAGCAGGATTCCTGGGTCCTTGGATTCCCCTGGTCCCAGTTACTCCTGGTGTTGGGACAGAAGTTGTTTCCTCATCTCTGATCCTATGATCCTGGGCATGTTATATTGGATTGCCTGGGAGAGGAGCTTCCCCTGGGTATTGTGGGACTCCCAGAAGTGCATCTTATTTGTGCAGTATTATTTTTAATCTATCATTTTTAAGTGAGAGATTGCTAAGGGTCCAGTGTGCCAGCCAAGAAGACAGGTGGTACTCTTTCCCCTAAGAGACATTAGAATTCATGCCTGGGATCTGAACAAGGAGTGTTCTGACCACTATATAGGGGGGCGCTGTTTTATCGTACTTGAATAATTTGAAGTAGTTTGCATTTCTTTCTCTAGAGTTAATCCATGGAAACGAAATCACCCAAGGACACTGCTGCTCTTAATGACACATTTAGAATATTTATATATTAAAGTCATATTAACACCAACCAGGCTGTCTACCTCTTTTCCTTCTGAACAACATTCTAATTCTTTTTGGCCATTTCCTGACTCAGTGTAAACTTAAGCCTGAAAAGTGATGCCAGCTGGGTGTGATTATCTGTGTAGTTCCTTCAGGGAGTTGCTCTCACTGTGCAGGTACACAGACCTTTTCTGTTTAAAGTGTAACTCATCATTGCTCTTTTAAAAGAAACCTTCTGGAAGCTGCTGAACAAGAGGCCAGTTTTTTTGGCATGATCTATGAATACAAGCCTTGTTTCTAGTGCCTCCTGCCTGCTTTGAGCAAGCTACCTGCCTGCAGGCTGACCACTGTGGAGAACAGCTCTGTACTATGGCAGATCTGAGAGTGCATCAGGAGCTCTTGGCTGTACACAGCCAGGTATTTTTTCTGGTCCAGCATTCTCCCAGGAAGACAAGCTCCACTGAGCAGGGAAGCTAGTTCCTTAGTTCCTCTTCTTGTCAACCCTGCTGCTGGATGGCCAACAGCTAAAAATGATACTCACAGCTTACCTTCACCTTTGTCACAAAGAAGAAGTAGTCTTACAGGTTAAAACCAATTAAGAGCATCTTGCTGGGCAAATAAGAGGATTACAGCTATATGAGTATTAGGCAAAGAAGCAATGTCCAACAGTAAGAAGGTCCCCACATTCCATGGGTCCTAGACCACTGCAGGGAGAACCCACCTAAAAACGACCATCATCTGTGTTTTCCTGCTACTGAAATACATAGTCCTCTATTCATCTAGAGCTACCTTTCACAACTGAACTTATATGCAAGAAACTCTCTTCTGAATGTAACCACGACACCCAAATGGTCATACTAGGCTCTTTTCTGGTTTCCTAACCAATTTCTATCCTTAGCTTCTATTGTTGATATTCCTAAAGCAGGGAGGTCACCTTCTCAGTTTAGATTATGAGCTCTTTAAGCATGGCTATGTGCATCTATAAGTTCCTAAATTTTGTAAGTTTGGGAGGTCCTGCCTACCAGCTTTCACAGTAAACAACCTACTTTTGCTGTTGTTGCATGTATGATCTAGGTATATATTTGTATTGGTGTGTGAAGATGTGTGTGTGTGTGTGTGTGTGTGTGTGTGTGTGTGTGTATGAAGGGGTAAACATGAGCATATGTATGTCCATGGGCACATGTGTGAGTATATCTCTCACTGAACCTGGAATGTAACAAATCTGTAGATCAGCTGGCTAACCAGCTTCAATGATCCACTGCTTCCTAGCACTGGAATTATCATGATCGAACTTCACTGCTGAATCTGTTTTTGTACATGATTTCTGGGAGTCCCAATTTAGGTCTTAATACTTGTGCTTCAGGTACATTATCCATTGACCTGTTTCCCCAGCCACACTCCCTCTGCTCTTTTAAGTGCAGCTACTATAGTGGTTTGTTTCTAACTCCTTGCTTGCAAGTGCTACCTGGAAGCACAACCCAGCCAGGTCCACAGTCTCTCTTATCACATTATGCTGGAATCTTGGTTGATTTGTACTGTTTCCAATCCTCTCCTATGCCTCTGCTTTAGAGACTGTAAAGACAAAGCAGCCTTGGTTTCTCATTTTTCTCCAGCTAGTTCTTTATGCATGAAGGTAACCAGGGTTTCCAAATGGCCATACTAGGCTCTTCTATGGTTTCACAAATAATTTCTCCTCTGATTTTCTACCATTGATATTTCTGACTTCTATATCCATCTATCATGACCTATAGGAAGGTGTCTTTAAGGGTATTGGGTCTTCCCAGATAAACACACAAACCCTCTCTAGCAGAGACTTCCAGGCTTTCTTCTCCTTTCTTCTAGAATGAAACAGATAGTATGCACAAAGCTGGACAAACTGATCAGATAATCATGAGATTGAAAAACCTCAATAGGCAAAATCAAGGTGCCATGGATAGCTAGAACAGGTCTGGATGGGATCTTAAGATTCTTGTTTTGGAGAAAAAAAGAACTCCCCATCTGCAAAGCTAGCTTTTGTCTGTCTTTCTATTTCTATTCTAATAGAATTTCTCTCTGATACCTTGAAGGAAAAAAAAAAACCAACCTGTCTTATTTATGCTTATATACTTGATGCCTGGCATGGTGCCTGGAACTGGCATGTTTTAAAATTAAACTGAATATTGTTACTTCTTTAAAATGTTCCAGCTGTTTCTGTCACACTAAGAATGGATTCAGGGTTCTACTGGTCTCAGGACCCTGACAACCTGTTCCTCCTGTTATACCCACCGACCATGCAAATCAAGAATGATGGGCTTTGTTCCTGAATTGGGCTTTTGCTACTCACTCCCAGTTGGAAAGACCTCCTTTTGTCCTCCAAGAAGGATTTCACTCTCTGTCTTCTGTCCCTGAATCTTCTGTGGTCTGGTCTAGTTGCATCCCCCAGCTGTTTGACTGTGGCCCCTGAAGTCAGTCTACTCTTTGTGCTGTTCTTGCACAACATGACAAAAGTCTTGGTGCAGAGGAGGTCACTCTCTAATGCCCACTGCTTAAGTATAGTTGAGCCAGGGTCAGAAGAGCAATGGAAAGACCAATGTTTGGAGGGAAAAACACTGGGAAGTTGTTTGGGCCTTCAGGTATTCCTCTGTAAGACAGGACTGACAGATACCAGTCTAGAGCCTGGTATGCTGCAGATGCTTGATAGCAAATAGAGGGCCTGTATTGGGTTAAATGGTGGGAGGGTCCCATGTCTGCCCCCTTGGCTCAGGGCTCTGGGAGCAGTGGGCTGCAGGAAGTTTGACAGCTCTCACCCCACAGCACAAAACGGTGGGTGTCCAGCTGTAAGAAGCTGTGGGACACAGCCTGGGGGCGGGGGAGTGTGGCCTGGGATTCCAGTGACTGCACCAAGCTGGCTTCATATGGTTCTCAGTCTCTTGGGCATCCTGGGCACCTTTGGATGCTATGGAAGAGCTAAGAACAAAATAGGGGCCCACAGGCCAGATCTAGCCCAAGGACAAGGGGAAAAGCAGGGAGGAGTGTGGCTGGGTCCCACCAGGGTCTGAGTCTTTGGCTTGTCGCCAGCTAGCTGGTTTAGTTTGGTAGAGGCCGTGGCTGGGAGTTCTAAGAGGCCTTCTGCAGGAGACTGGATACGGCTCTTTAGACGAAGGCCTGTTCCATCATTCCCCATGGTGGATCCTGATGAAAAGAGACAGTCCGTGGCTTTAGGGCATTTATTGTCATGGCGGAGAGTGGTGATGAGTTAAACCATACCCCATAAGCTCAGGACAGGCCTAAGATAGAAATATCTTTTGTAGGGAGGAGTGGCTGGGAAGGGGAAGGGGAGTTTATTGGCTAAGCCTCTAGGTGACTCATTAAAACAGGAGTGTCTTGAGGCTATGTGACCACACCTCTACCTGTGGATGGGCTTGGGGCTATGTGACTGATAGTCGCAGACCTATGGAGAGCTGTGGCCTCATGTTGGAACCTGGGGCCCAGGAGCATGGCAAAACACCTACTGTCCCTTGTAGGGTTATCCCCTCTGGGGTCTCGGGGTTTTAAACCTTAGCTCAACCAGAAACCAGGCTGCCTTTCATGGTCGCTCAGGACAGAGCTATGTGCCTAAGCCTTTGTTACCATTTCTTTCCTCTCCAAACTGTCCCATCAATCATAAGAGGAAAAACTTTGGCTGTACCCTGCAGATGGAGTAGAGGCCAGAACTTTATTGGTGAACCTCATGTTCCCTGCATCTTTACCAGGTGGAACTGAATTGAGGGTGTCATATCTTACACCTTACTATGTACAAACCCTTAGGCCTTGGAAAGAGCACCCACTAAAGGATATGCAGTTCTCTGTATACACAGGAAAGGTTAATCTGCCACCCTACTCTTGATAAGCATGCCAGGAAGTTCCTATTCTCCTGATTGGCTACACCCAGAGTGGGGCTGGGTGCTTGGATTGGTTCATGTAGGTGCCCAACTGCCCCTCTTGGAGTTTTCTGAAGAGATTACTCTTGTTCAGTTTTTGGGCTAAACCTGGTAACAGGTCCCTCTGGATACATCCAATACTCCAGCAGTGTGGGTTCTGGTGGCACTGAAAAGTTTCTTTTTGTGCTCTCAGGAGTTGTATCCATTTCACAACCTGCTACCCATGACCTGGACGGGAACCTACAGCCTGCAGTGCCTAGGGGGTTCACTGCCTAGGTAAAATTGACAATGCTCCATTGTTGCAGTAAATTTCCAATCCAAATAAGCCTGGGCAAAGAAAACACTATTCAAATAATATGAATCAAGCTGCACACCTAGATTGGGCAGATCTACCACTACACTACCCTCTTCCACATCTAAGTGACCCCTTATAACTTGCTGTTTCTCCAGGCCATGTCTTCCTCCTCTCCTCTCTTCTTCATTTTTTCTCCTATGCCTCCCAACCTTTTAGCTTCACCTTTCCCTCTCCTGCCCAATGACCAGCTCTAGCCTTTATTTTACAAATTAATGTGGTGAGAAGGTTCACAGGAATTCACCTGAATACTGACTCCTTCCTAGTTTGCAGCCCTTCCTAGGAGAACAGAATTAGCATCAAAATACAAGCAGCCCTAGGGCTATACACAACACTTCCCCCTTTTTGTTCTAATAAAAAACAAAATCTTTCTCTCAAATATAAAGCACAACTATTTCCATTTTATAATTTCTAAAGTATAAGATAGACAGACCTAGCACCCAGACTTATAAGTCTACACCTGACTTATGTCCTGGCTTTAGACTGTATGCCCTCTGAAAACCATCTTCTCAAATCTATATCATCTTTCTCAATGCTAATCAACTTGGGTTGGCTATGAGACTACTGGTCTTCAACCCCACCAGAAATCCAAGAATGACTAATATTACCTAAAAATTTGAGAAGCACAAAATATAGCTTCCAAAACTTAGCCAATTTATAGAGATCTCTGATTACCTGGACAGTCCCTTATACTTCAAAATGTTAGAGCATCCGTCTTCAGCCTTCAGGCCCTGGATCATCTGACAGACCTTTGTAATGCAGAATGTTGAAGGGCTTGTCAGATAATCTCTGTCTTGTCAGAGATTATCAGTCAACTATTCTCTATAGCATGTTCCTTTTTTGTACAGTATTTGTCTGTAGATGAAATGAGGCAATTTTTGCCAGGTGGTTGTCTTGACACAACTGGAGCAACTCCATTGATGCGCAATTTCTTCTTTGAATCCAAGAAAGGGGGGCTGTCAGGAGCAGACCTCTAGTAAAATGATCTTTAATAAAGAGATGTCCATAAACATCATATTCTATGGACTTCTGACGCCTTTGAAGATTATCTATCTACCCAAAGCATTTCTGAACTGTTAAGCCTTGATTACTCTCAGCCTAATTGAAACACACTTTTAATTAACTCAGGACCATGAGTTTGCTATCTGGTCCTTAACACGAATTGCTTAATCATCTACAAACAGTTTATAATGGCAGTTCTAGAAGGACTGTGTCTAAGCCTTGTATTCTTAAATGTGTTATATAGGTACAATGCCTATGTAATAGTAATAATATTAATCCCAATTTTGCATCAATAAGAAAGTTATACCAATGAACACTTTAAATTTGTATCAAATAAATTCTGTACCAATGTCAGATATAGCTATGTAATGTTTTACTTAAGAGTAAATTTCCTAACTTATCCCTAATTGTCTATTTCTATAATTTCTATGACATTATCATATCCTCCTTTTTCTTTCCCACCCCCTTCCCTTTTACCTAAGAAGGAAGGACAGCAAAAAAGAAAGGAAAGATAGAAATCCCTGAGATTAAGCTCTCTAGTTCACTCCCTGTCCAAAGTTACATTTGTACAGTATCCATAAAATTAAAACATATCTATAATTCATAAAATAACCAGAACCATCCACCCCAACACTAGGAACTGGGATGATGATGATCTTCTTTTTCTGCTTTCAGCTGAATTGGGATGAAGAATTCCTTTCTGGAGGCCCAAAAGGAAACAGGAAAGTTGGTTTTGTCAAAGGAGAGCTAGCTGGTCTGCCTTCCAGTCACTATGTGCTGAGAAAGTTTATTGCTTAGCTGACATCTTGACCATGACATTCTGAAAGGCTGAGTAGGCAAACTAGCTGTTCTGGAAAGGTTCTGGAAGCAAGTTGTTAGAAGAAACAGCTTCAACGTAGTTGTAGTGTGTGGTCTTATAGTGTAATTTGAGGTCTTTATTATGATCTCCCCACTTGGGTGCTTCCTCAGTAAGATGCCTTTGGCTATTTGTGGCCTTTTGGGATTCCATACAAATTCCAGGTCTATGAAATGTGGCATTCATTTACAAAGAAGTGCAGAAATTAAGCACCAAGGAAACAAAACTTGCAACCGCAAATAGACTCACGAGACCCACAGTTTTCAAAAGAAGAAGCACAGGTGGCCAATATGAAATTTAAAGCTGTTCTACATCCCTATTTATTCTGGAAATGAAAATTAAAACTCCTTGGAAATACCACCTGACTCCAGTAAGGGCATAATGGAGAGAAGCCTGACATCAGGCTGGAGTTGATGTGGGGAAAGAGGAGCCTTGGTCACTGCTGGTGGAAGAACAAATTAATACAGTCACTGTGGATATCAGTTTGGTGGTTGGTACAAAATGGAATATTATTTAGCTATGAAAAAAATGAAATCATGAACTTTGCAGGAAAATTCACGGGCTTAGAAGTACACTATTAAGTGAGGCAACACAAATTTAGAAACAGAAGAACTAACTGCATGTTATTTCTCATGTGTGGCCTCCAGCCTATGAAACATCCATGTGCTAAAAGTTTTAAGTGTGGGTAAAATATAATAGTTACAAAAGAAATCAAGAGAGGGCTGTATTAGGTGATAAGGAAGGATGGGATGCAGGCAAAAGGACATATGAGTCATGAAAGAGGATGGAAAGTGATTTATTTCTAGTTTCAACTCTGCAATAGTATCTTCTTTTTTTATTTCATGGTAAGCAAATGAATAAAAATGAATTAATAGTGAAAGTATAAAATCCTACCCGGAGCTCTGTGGCTTCAGCATGGCTACTCTTACTGAGTACAAGATCACTGAGATGTGTAGTTTTGGACAGTTAAGAATTTGAGTGATGCTGGGCAGTGCAGGCCTTTAATCCCAGCTCTTGGGAGGCAGAGGCAGGTGGATTTCTGAGATTGGGGCCAGCCTGGTCTACAGAGTGAGTTCCAGGATAGCCAAGGCTACACAGAGAAACCCTGTTTCAAGAAACCCTGTTTCAAGAAACCCTGTTTCGAGAAACCCTGATTTGAGAAACCCTGTTTCAAGAAACCAAAAAAAAAAAAAAAAAAAAAAAAAAAAAAAAAAAAAAGAGTTACTTCCTTAAGCCAGCTGTTTGATGTTTTTATTTATGAGTTTATTACAATAGTGATTTTATATAATAAAATAGAAATTTTTCAAATAAAGTTCATTAGTCATTTGTCATGGTGTGAATCTGCAAAAAGAGCCCCTCCATGGGCTCATGTTTTAAGTGCTTGTACTTCAACTCGTGGAACCTCTTTGGCTGCAGAGCCTCATTGATGGAAGTAGGTCACTATCCTTTTTGAAAGGTGGGGCCACATTGGTGGAAGTAGGTCAATAGAAGTGTACCTTGAGAATCATCCCCATAGCTCAGTTCCTCTCTCATGTGCCTTGCTTGCTGGTTTAGTATGATCCTGCCCTTCATCTCATGTTCCTACCCCATGAGCTGAGCTGTTCTCCATCCACAGAGATGAACTGAAACTGTGGACCAAGACAAGCCTCTTCTCTTTTATCATTTTTGTAAATCATTGTGGTCTCAGCATCACAAAAGTTGCCCTAAACCTAAGGCAACAAGGACTTAAGGCTTAAGGGGACTATTTTTTTTTTCTCATTGGTTTTGGTATAGTTGGAGATGGGCTCACATTGGCTATGTCTGTGGATCTGAGCATCCATCAGGAATTTTGGCTGGAATCTGAGGATGGCTAATCTCTGATCCTCTTCCCTCATCCTTCTGGGACAAGTAGATTAGCTTAGTCCTGTTTTGATGGGGATGGCCCCACAGAGCAAGCCCAAACTGCTAAAGAAACTTTTAAGCATTTGATTCTGTGATGTGCACTGAGACTATTGGTCAAAAAAGTCATATAGTTGCAAAGTCACAAGGTACAGGGACCACAAACAGGGAGGAGCTGAGAAGAAACTGTATTTTCACAGCCCCCATGTGCATGGATAGCACTTCTTAGTTGGTTGTTGTGCTTCCTTTCTCTAAGTGACAACTGAGGTTTTCTCTAGCACCTTCCTAGTTGCTATGATAGATTCCATCCTTACAGCACCAGAATATCATCAGCTTCAGTGTCCCAGGAATAACAGCATCTCCAGCTCACTGAAGTAAACTGAAGACTCTATGGTTGTTCCTATCCTCTTAACAATGCTTACTTAGGCTGAAGGGAAGGGTACTAAGTTCAAAAGTCATTGGTGGGCACCAAGAACTGAGTGTTACCATTTCATCTTGTGTTAGGGTTTCGTTCTTTCTTTCTTTCTTTCTTTCTTTCTTCTTTTTGCCATGAGAGTTTTAAATACATACAACATAGGTAAAAGTCAGAGTCTGTAGAAAATAATACTCAGATTCCATATAACATAGTTTCCCTCTTCCCCGTTGCCACTGATTTCCTATAGATAGGCAATTTGGGTGGATTGGTATATATATATATATATATATATATATATATATATATATATATAGTGGATATACCACAGACATTCATCCAGAGAGCATTTGCAAAGGTACATTATAACGTCATTCACTGTGCTACAATACTTGCTCAAGGGATGAACGCTAAATTTTGCCAAATTCCTCAGTCAAGAGGCTGCTCTTATTTATACCTTAGGTAACTGAAGTACGAGAATAAACACAGTTTTATTTATTTTGCTTCCCCTTCCTTCTTCTTTTCTTTGCCCTTTCCTCCTCTCTTTTCTCATCTTTTCATCTTCTTTCCTCCCACCTCCTCTTCTTTGATCAAACCCAGAGTCTCATGGACACTAGAGACACTATTCAGGCACAGGTGCTTTGTCAGCCCTTGGCCAGGTTCTAGTAGAGATATTTAGGAGAGGGATAAGTTCATATAGTTATCTGTTGGACCAAATGGCGCAGTGGAGAGAAGGCCCATGTGTCTGTCCTGGGCGCTATGGCTCTGGGTAGGACAGCAGACACGCTGGAAGTGGCTGCGAGCTCTTCTACAGTCCGACTGGCTGGCCAGGCTGTGTGAGAGGCCTCTGTGGAGACATAGTCCATGAGTAGAAGAGGGGGCTGTCCTGGTGAACACTGCAGCTGGCTCTGGAGTTCCCATGGTTGGGCATCGCAGAAGCAGCCAGATGCCGCAGGACCTGGGAACAGATGCCCCCCCTCCCCAAGCAAAGTGCAGCTGGTGTCCCATCGCAGGTCCCGGTTTGCTGTGGCTTGGGGCACTGGGCTAGCTGCTTAGGTTTGGGTGAATTGGTACCATCTGGGAGCACTGGGAAGCCCCTGGCTAGAGAATAGACTCAACTCCTTAATCGAGGGCCAGATCCTTCGCTTCCCATGGCGGGTCCAGATGAAGAGACAGTCCATAATTCTAAGATGTTTATTTTCATTGTGGAGAGTGGCGTGGATGAAATTGTCCCCTGTGGCCTCTGGGAGAAGCAAGGCAGATACAGTAACTGGGAAAGGGTGTATCTAAGCCTCTAGGTGTCTCATTAACATGGGAATGGCTTGGGGCTGTGTGGCCACGCTTCTAAGTGGGGCAAGGCCATACCTCTACCTGAGGAGGGGTGGCAGAGCCAAAAGCTGCCCGGGAGTGTTGGCATAATGTTACCAGTTTCCTTGTGGATTCCACTGGGTTGCCCAGAGTTTATGCCTGTGCTCGACCGAGTGCCAGACTGCTTGTCACAGATCACTGCTCCACAAATATCCACAGACATGAGATTCATATCTGGGGTGTTTTCAGTTTCCCAACTTAGTCCTTACGCAGCATGCTGCAACAGCCTCCAGTTTTCCATATATTCACCTCCTAGCACCCATGGGAACTTCTCTTGGGTCTGGGTGTCATGCGAGCAAGATAAAGCACAATTTTCATTTCTTAGGGATGCTATAACCAATGGCCCTAAACCTGGAGGCTTAAGGCATAAATAACATATTCTGAGCCCTTCTGAAGGCTTCAATGGGGGATCAATTCCTTCCTGCTTCCGGCTTAGGAAAGCCTGTGGCTACTGGATTTATCTCTCTATCTCTACCTCAGCACTTACTCACCCTTCCCAGTGTGCCTCTGTATAAAACCTCCTGTCTTCCCCAGGTAAGAACCCGTCTGATTGCCCAAGCAATCAATCATCTAGGATCATCTCTGCTGCAGGATTGTTAGCTTAATCAGAGCTCTCTGGTAAAGAACACTTCCCTCCAACACACACAGTTTTTGGTAAAATACCATTTAAGGCAATACCTGCTCCTAGTGAGTAGGGTGTGGACATCTTTGGGGACACTATTTCATCTATTATAAGCACTTTCAATATGTAAAATATTTCCATATCCATTTTCTTTTAGAATATTCAAGCCATTCTAAAGGGGACAGATCCTTTCTCACCATTTCCACTTCCAGGGTAGGGCACCATAATTTCAGAGAGCTAAGAACATCGGTTCCTATGTCTAGAAGAAACCCTTGGGTCACTCTGTCCCAGGGAACATGGTTCCAGAGAGAAGCACTCTGTCTCTAGGGTTCCAGAGAGAAGCACTCTGTCTATAACATTACTGGTTAAAGAGGCCAACCTGGACTCCTGCCTCCTATTAGCATTTCTGCTGATTCATGTCTACCACCACACAGGGGGCTCTAAAAAGTATAGTTTGTGTAGTTAGAAAAACTTGTCCTAATATGGACTCTAGTATATGCAAGCACAATGAACTTGATGAGAGATGCTCTTCCTCTCTCCCAAGCCTTCACTCTCTCATCTATGACATGGAAGTTGTATGTTCTCATGTGAAGCATGGTAGTTATGTGTTCTCATGCATGACATGGGCATTGTGTTTTCTCATGTATGATATGAATGTTTTGTGTTCTTAAGTATGACATGGGAGTTGAGCGTTCTAGTGTACAACATGGGATTTGTGTGTTCTCATGTACAACAAGGGACTTGTGTGTTTTCATCTCAGACATGAGAGTTGTATGGAGAATTATTATTATTATTATTTTGCTATGACTACAACAATTTAACAAAGGGAGGGTTTCTTTTGGTCCCCAGTCCAGCTTGGTGTACAGTCATGGTGACAGGAGCACAAGGCAGCAGCTGGTCACATTGCTTCTATAGTCAGGAAGCAGAAAGAAATGAACAGTGGGGTTCAATTCACTTTCCCCACTTTTTATTTAACCGGAGACACTGGCAAATGGGATGGTGCTGCTCACTTCTGGAGTTACTCTTTTCCTATCTCTATTTACCCTCTTTGGAAACACATTGATAGGCATGCCTAGAGTTTTGCCTTCTACAAGATTCTAAACCAAGTCACATTAAAAATCAAGTGTAACCATCACAGAAAACTATCACTTTTCCTGTAAGACTCTACCTGTGATTTGAGATGCAAAAAATGCCTTATTTCTTGGTATTTTATACCAGATTTTTCCCAGCTGGCAGGAATCCCCCTCTGGCTACAGTGAGATACCCTTCCCTCCATGGCATTTCTGTCAAGATTCCAGGGCATCAGCAGATCAAGCAAAGACAGATAAACATGGGTCGACTCTGGTCGCCACCAAGGAACATTTTCCAGGTCCCCACAACCTATTGCAAAGTGTTCATATGTCCACAGTCTTTCTGTGTACAGGCTGGAGCACTCTGGCTGTGAGGCTACAGATCCATAATCATCTAGCCTCCTCAGAGGTCAGCTACCCTCTTCCTAGACGTGGGTTGACAACCTCTCATAGGACCTACCCAAGTGCATCCTTTTACAGCTCAGATGGATCACTTCACTTACGTCTGAGATTCAAAGTCCTTCATTCCCTGTCTTAGGGGAGAGGTAACCTGAAGGGGTGCTCTCAGACCAGTTAAAACAATGTGTGTTTAGGGGCATCACTGAGGCCCTGATCAGCTATATTCTGTTTTAGAGATTGAAACTCAAACCTATAAACTAGCCCACTACAGCAAGCATGAGAAACCATGCCTTATCAGTGAGGCCTAGGTCCTAGTTGGAGACCCTGTCTCAAAAAAAGCAAAACAATGAAAACAAAACAAGAAAGTACAGGCTCAGTTCCTGGTACCCATGTCTAGTAGCTCTCAGTTGCCTGTAGCTCCAGATCCAAGGGACCCATGCCGTCCTCCGGCCTCCTTGGCTCCTGTTCTCACGTGCACACACCGAACTCCATCACACACATAATTAAAAATAAAATAAATGTAAAAAATTAAAGTGGAAGATTATAAATGAAACAGTGTGTAGTGAACAGCTTGGACTTTGATGGTCAGGATGAATGGCTTCCAACAATTCAGAGAGATGGTGGCTGTATGCATGTCATATTGTTCAGGGAAGGCATCCTGCCTGAGTTGAAATCTGGGCTGTGTTTTCTTGAATACAGATGTTGTTATGACTGTAGCATAGCTTTCCTGTCAAATCTCATCTCTTTTGACATCAAGGAGGGTAGAAATAAATCTCCTCTTTTCACCAGACACAATTAACAAGCAAAGCTGTTAATTGCCACCCAAACTCTGCAAAATGTATAGAGCGAGACAAAAGCTATGCATTACAAGACCAAAAAGCCAGGGAAGGATGGATGCCCAGTGCCTGGGAGAGACAAAATGCCTTTCCATGAACGTGAACTTTAGCCATCCAGGAACCCAGAGTTTCTGGAACTTCCTCCATTCAACAAAGAGGTTATCCTAAGCTTTGTCTAAACCCCTGATGCCTCCAACACACAGTTCAGTGAAATATTCTTTACCAGGTGAATAGAGATAGTTTTTTCTTTATTCCCAAGTGAATCATGGCAAGCCTCCATGCCAGGCTTATTATACATTCTGTATCTCTGCTCATTTCTCACCAGAGTTGCATTGATTATTGATATCAATTTCTTATAAATGAAACTGAAATATATGGCCCAAGGTTTTTTGTTATTGTTTGGTGGCACTTGTGTGTAATTTATTATGGCATCAGAGGAAGTTGCCCTTTGCTGCTCTCACCTAAGTTAAATGTGTCACACTCTGGCCTCTGCTCATCACCAGCATTTCTCACGTAATATAAAAATTTATCATGTACAAAGTTTCTCTTTCCTTCTCTCCCAGGTCCTAATCAGCAGTACCCTCCTTTGAAGTTAGTCAGAATCCCCATCGTTAGTGAACCAGTCAAAATCAGGGGAGGGGTAGCTGTTTTATTCTAGTACCCAGTTTGGCTTAGTACTTGTAAAGCTGGGCAGAGAGGAACCCAGATGGTGGGTCATATAGCTTTACTCTACCCAACAGAGGGATCTTTCTTTCTTTGTAAGCTTGTAGAAACACGAGTCAATCCAAAACCCAGCTCTTCCTTTAAAGAGTGTAAGAGAGTTTGCTCGAGATTTGGTTTCACCGTAGCCCTGGATGGCTTGGAACTCACTATAAAGATGAGGCTAGGGTCAAACTCACAGAGATCTATCTGCCTCTATTTCTCAAGTATCCGGATCAAAGGCATTTGCCACTACTTCCAATGTTATGATCAAATGTGAGTGGCCCAGACAAGGGATGTAAATCCAGGCTGTCTCAAAGAGGTTGTATCAATATTTAAAGTCACACAATAGAAGAAAACCATTGTGAAACAAATACACTGGAGGAGGCATTAAGTAGGAGGTGTAGAGCATAACAGAAAATCTCTGCCACAGGTCTTAGACACTATCTGACAATGCTCTTGTTAAGTTAGTGGTCTTCAAAGTTTCATGATGTGTCCCACTAGTTTTATTTAATATTTGCAAGTCTATTAGGTCAGACACACAGGTGAGTAGAAAATGCCTAGTAAGGAGACTAAAGATAACCCAAGATACCGTCCTATAGCTACAAGTTCTGACCAGTCTCTACAGGGTCTTCAGTGTAGACATGGCTTCTCCAGTTCACGGTCTCCAAGGCTTCCATAGACACAGGACTCTGATGGTGAAACTGTGGTCTGGGATCTGGGAAGTGAAATCACCCACTGTCTGAGTTAGCCCTGTTATACCAAGGGAAGCAATTAGGTGGCAGGATTGCAGCTGAGTGGACCCTGAGCACCAGGCTACCTTAGTGGAGGGCAGCTCCTAAGGCAAGGCAATCAACATTTTGTGTGGGCAGTAGCAGTCATAGGGGTTCTACTCAAGGGGTAGATCAGGTCTATAGAGATGGGTGGAACAGAAACTGTGCCACCCCATAGAGAAACAACTCTCCTCCCGTGTGTGTGTGTGTGTGTGTGTGTGTGTGTGTGTGTGTAAGTTTGTGTGAGTATATCTGTGTGTGTGTATAAGTGGTATATGTGTATGTGAGTGTGTGTCAGTGTTGTGTGTGTTTGTCTGTATGTAGGAAGACAATGTTCAGAAATTCTTTCTCTCAATTAGTCCTATTTGACAGGGAAGGGCCAATGAAGTCACCTTAGAGAAGAATAGACACTATCACCTTGGGTTCAGTACTCTCTAAGGCCTCCAGCACTCTGCTCCAAGATCCTGGCTCTGTTCATGGTTTCACTGCATATCTTGAACTTCAGGCTTGTTTGTCTTGCAATGTGCCAGGTTAGATGTAGGAGGACATAAGATTGTGAGAGGTCTCAGGAGTCACTGTAACTGAGGGTGCATGGGGGTGTGGTGAATCCATATTAACACATGCATGCATTGTATGAGTTTGTGTGTGTAGGTGCACACATGCCATCTGCTGCTTGAGTGTGGGCCTCTAGATTCTGATCACCTCTCATTTCATATCCATGTGGGCTTTCAAATGTCCCACTGACGAAAACTTGCTAAGTGCCTAACACAGATCTCCAGCTGCCTCCACATCCTCTGCTTCCAAGGAACTGACTTCAAGTTTTCTGCATTTAGCTTGGGAGCAAAACAGTGACTATTAATTAAATTTTCATTTCTTTTGATAATGGGACCTACAGGTCCTTCCTCAGAAGTGGACACAGGCCTTTTGTGGCACGTCCATCTCAAGGCTTGCTGTGTGAATTAGGTCTGACTGCAGTGTGAAGGGCTCTTCTTGAGGTTCTCTCTTGGCCAGATCACTTTACATTGATCCCTCAACCACTTCAAATATGTTAGCTGCATTTCATTTTTCTTGCACCGGGCCTTAGTTAATTTTTTTAAAGGTGAAGTCCAAGATGCTCTTTCTGAACCCTAGGACTTGCAAAAGTGGAAGACATTTTCCCAACATTCAGGCAGAAGGCCATTCCCTTCCTTCCCTACCCTCTTCCCCTCCACCATCCCAGGGGCATCCTCATCAAGGAAAGAGAGCAGGATATGTAAGCAGATGGAATTCAGTGGTTCTCAGACTGGGTACTTAGCAGCTTGCAGAAGCTAACTGCTCAATTTTCAGACATTTTTCCAGCTACTTAAAAAAAAAAAAAACATTGTCAGTATTAAAAATTAAATAAAAGCGACTAAGCAAATAAATAATTTATATCCAATCAAAAAGGGGAGGTATATTCAAAGATCATCAGTTGCTACTTTGTTTCCTAGAAAACCCATTCTACTATCAGAGGTGTCAGAGGTCACAGAACCTCCTTGGGAAGGCACAGGTGGGTCTGATGACCCACAGAACACTGGGTCTTGTGTACTATTCAGGTCCATCTTGTTGAGGGTAACAGCTGCCAGTGTGTCAACAGCTGGCCACTGTGGATGGCTAAAACTCTCTTTACAAACCAGACAGCAGGGACATCTGATGGCTCCTGGGCTGTTTCTCCATGGTCCTGGATCAGCCTGGTGAAGTACTATTTAAGACAGTTCTCCTGCTCATCTCTTCCCCAGGCCACAGTCTGTGACTGTGGTTTAGAAGTTTCAAATCTGCCATGCTGGGAGGAGTCACACTAGAGGCTGAATGAACTGAGTGCTGTGGAGCCTCAATGGCACACTACACTATGATGCCATGTGGTCCCAGACACAGTGTCTAGTTCTCTGGCTTTAGTTTCCCTGTATGGATCTCAGATGCCTATGCTTGGGATTAAAGCCACATTCCTAACCCAAACCTGATCCCTCAGGCTGAGCCCTGAGCTCCTGATCTGCTGAGCTGCTGAGGGGCAGAGATGAGCTCTGCCCCTCAGCAGCTGCCTACTGCCTCCTCATACAGTGGTAGGTTCAGGGCCTCCTGCTGTCTTCCTGTCCACTAGCCCTTGCTGACTTCATTATTATTATTATTATTATTATTATTATTATTATTATTATTATTATTATT
>JADRCH010000585.1:0-54072 GCA_019843965.1 Rhynchomys soricoides | reverse complement strand
TTTTGTTGGAATGAAGGGACATAGATAGGACAGGAGGGAATGCTCTGTAGTGTGATGTGCATCACCTGTGGTGGATAGAGGCAGCATGGTCAGCATGGTCATTTATAAGCTCCATGGGCAGCCTGCTCCCTCTATAGCTAGCTTCCTCGTGCATCAGGATTTCAGCACATGGTAACCCTTGTGGGATACTCTTCCTACCTTAAACCCCCCCCCTAACAGTGCTACCTTCCTCTCCACTCTTTTATTCTCATCCCAGAGCTCCTTCCTTGAGGTTCTGCTTTGGGCTTCCCTTAATAATGGACAATAAACTGTAAGATGCAATTAACCCTTTCTTCTCCAACTGTTTTTGCTGACGTTGTTTATCAAAAGAGAATCAAACCTAAACAGCTCAGGATGGTTTTTTAGAGCAAAGAGGTCTAGTATTTATAATTAATTCTGTTGGGGCAATGGTATGTTTAAAAATAATATTATTAACTCTATATTTTCATTTTTAAGCAAAATATTTAGATAAAGCAACAAGAATTTAAAAAAATCACACTAAGCACATACCCAGTAAATGCACTCATATCTTATGCCCTTTCCATATTTTGTTAAAATAAAAATCACCTTTGTTTTATTGGATCCTTATTCCTTCTGGTAGCATGGTTATATTTCTCCAGGCTTTTTTGTTAAATTAAATTTTGTTTCCTAAAAAATAACTTTTTAAAAAATATTATTGGTATTTTATGTGTACAAACATTTTGCCAACATGTATGTATGACTTTTGTCAGTTTGTATGTAAGGATGTGCAACCACATGCATGCCTGGTTCCTATCATGGCCAGAACAGGGCATTATCTTTCTTGGAATGCAGTTACAGACAGTTGTAACCAGCCATGTTGGTTTCAAGGAATGGAATCTGGAGTCTCTTCCTGGCAGATCATCTTCTCCAACCCTGTTAAAAGAATGCATTTTATTTTAAAGATTTATTTATTTTTAATTAATACTTTATTTACATTTCAAATGTTTTCCCCTTTCCAGGTCTCCCTTTGGAAACCCCCTAACCCATCCCCCCTCCCCTGCCTCTATGAGGGTATTTCCCCACCCACCAACTCACGTCTTCCCGCCTTGGCATTCCCCTGTACAAGGGCATCTAACACTATCAGACTCAAGGGCATCTCCTCCCACTGACTGTCAACAAAGCCCTACTTAGCCACACATGTGGACAGCACCATGGGCCCCTCCATATGCATTCTTTGGGTGGTAGTCCAGTCTCTGGGAGCACCTCGGGCCCTAACCAGTTGACACTGTTGCTCCCTTCCCATGGGGCTGCAAACTCCCTCAGCTCCTTCAGTCCCTTCCCCAACTCCTCCCTCTAGGACCCCAGGCTCGGTCCAAGAGTTACTGTGAATTGAATCATCAGTACTCCAAATTTTTGGGCTCTTATCTGCTTATCAGTGAGTACATACTGTGGTTGTTCTTTTGTGACTGAGTTACCACACTCAAGATGATATTTTCAACTTCCATTCATTTGCCTGCGAATTTCATGAAGGCATTGTTTTTAATAGCTGAGTAGTATTCCATTGTGTAAATGTGCCAAATTTTCTGTATCCATTCCTCTATTGAGGGACATCTGGGTTGTTTCCAGCTTCTGGCTATTTTAAATATGGCTGCTGTAAACATAATGGAGCATATATCCTTATTAGATGTTGGAGCATCTTCTGGGAATATGCTCAAGAGTGGTATAACTGGGTCCTCAGGAAGTATTATGATCAATTTTCTGGGGCTATGCCAAACTGATTTCCAGAGTTGTTGTACCAGCTTGCAATCCCATCACCAATGGAGGAGAATTCCTCTTTCTCTACATCATCACCAGCATCTGCTGTCACCTGAGATTTTAATCTTAGCCATTCTGACTGATGTAAGGTGGACTCTCAGGGTTGGTTTTATTTGCATTTCCCTGACGACTAAGGATGTTGAACATTTTTTTAGGTGCTTCCCAACCCTTTTTTGTTTCCTCAGTTGAGAATTCTTTGTTTAGCACTGTTCCCCATGGTTTGATAGGGTTATTTGTTTCTCTGGAGTTTAACTTCTTCAGTTCTTTTTACATATTGGATATTGGCCCTCTATCGGATGTAGGATTGGTAAAGATCTTTTCTCAATCTGTTGGTTGCTGTTTTGTCCTATTGACAGTGTTCTTTGCCTCACAGAAGCTTTGCTTTATGATGTCCCATTTGTAGATTCTTGATCTTAGAGCATAAGCCATTGGTGTTCTGTTCAGGAACTTTTCCCCTGTGCCTATGTGTTCAAGACTTTTTCCTACTTTCTGGTCTATTAGATTCCATGTATCTGGTTTTATGTGGAGGTCCTTGATCCACTTGGACTTGAGCTTTGTACATGGAGATAGGAATGGATCAATGTGCATTCTTCTACATGTAGACCACCAGTTGAGCCAGTATCATTTGTTGAAAATGCTGTCTTGTTTCCCCTGGATGGTTTTCACTCATTTGTCAAAGATCAAGTGACCATAGGTCTGTGGGTTCATTTCTGGGTCTTGCATCCTATTACATTGATCTACCTTCCTGTCACTGTACCAATACCATGCAGTTTTTGTCACTACTGCTTGAGGAAAGGGATGCATATTCCCCTAGATGTTCTTTTATTGTTGAGAATAGTTTTTGCTACCCTGGGTTTTATGTTATACCAAATGAATTTGAGAATTGCTCTTTCTATGTCTATGAAGGATTGAGTTAGAATTTTTATGGGAATTGCTTTGAATCTGTAGATTGCTTTTGGCAAGATGGCCATTTTTACTATACTAATCCTGCCAATCCATGAGAATGGGAGGTCTTTCCATCTTCTGAGGTCTTCTTTGATTTCTTTCTTTAGAGACTTGAAGTTCTTGTCATACAGATCTTTCACTTGTTTGGTAAGAGTCACACCAAGATATTGTTTGTGACTATTGTGAAGGGTGTTACTTCCCTAATTTGTTTCTCAGGCTGTTGATCCTTTGAGTAGAGGAAGGCTACTGATTGGTTTGAGTTAATTTTATATCCGGCCACTTTGCTGAAGTTGTTTATCAGCTGTAGCATTTCTCTGGTAGAGTTTTCAGGTCACTTAAGTATATCATATCATCTGCAAATAGTGATTTTTGATTTCTTCCTTTCCACTTTGTATCCCTTTGACCTCCTTTTGTTGTCTAATTGTGCTAGCTAGAATTTCAAGTACTACATTAAATAGATAGAGAGTGGACAGCCTTGTCTAGTCCCTGGTTTCAGTGGGAATGCTTCAAGTTTCTCCCCATTTAATTTGATATTGGCTACTGGTTTGCTGTATATTGGTTTTACTATGTTTACATATGTGCCTTGAATTCCTGATCATTCCAAGTCTTTTATCATGAAGTGATGTTGAATTTTGTCAAATGCTTTTTCAGCAATTAATGAAATGACCATGTGGTTTTTTTTTTTCTTTGAGTTTGTTTACGTCGTGGATTACATTGACAGAATTCCCAGTATTGAACTGACCCTGCATCCCTGGGATGAAGCCTACTTGATCGTGATGAATGATCATTTTGATGTGTTCTTGCATTTGGTTTGAGAAAATTTTATTGAGTATTTTTGAATCAATAATTATAAGGTAAATTGGTCTGAAGTTTTCTTTCTTTGTTGGGTCTTTCTGAGGTTTTAGAAGCAGTGTAACTGTGGCCTCATAGAATGAATTGGGTAGTGTTCCTTCTGTTTCTATTTTGTGGAATAGATTGAAGAGTATTGGTATTAGGTCTTCTTTGCATGTCACATAAGATTCTGCACTAAACCCATCTGATCCTGGTTTTTTTTTTTGGTTGGGAGATTTTTAACGGCTGCTTCTATTTCTTTATGGGCTATGGGACTGTTTACATGGTTTATCTGATCCTGACTTAACTATGGTATTTGGTATCTGTCTGGAAAACTGTCCATTTCATCCAGATTTTCCAATATTGTTGAGTATAGGCTTTATAGTAGGGTCTGATGATTATTTTAGTTTCCTCTGATTCTGTTGCTATATCTCCCTTTACATTTCTGATTTTGGTAATTAGGATACTGTCTCTTTGCCCTCTGGTTAGTCTGGCTAAGGGTTTATCAATCTTGTTGATTTTCTCAAAGAACCAGCTCCCTTTTTTACTGATTCTTTGTATAGTTTTTATTTGTTTCTACTTGGTTGATTTCAGCCCTGAGTTTGATTATTTCTTGCCTTTTACTCCTCTTGGGTGTACTATCTTCTTTTTGTTCTAGAACTTTCAGGTGTACTGTTAAGCTGCTAGTATATGGTCTCTCCAGTTTTCTTTTTGGAGGCACTCAGACCTATGAGCTTTCCTCTTAACACTGCTTTCATTGTGTCCCATAAGTTAGGGTATGTTGTACTTTCATTTTCATTAAATTCTAGGAAGTCATTAATTTCTTTCTGTATTTCTTCCTTGGCCAAATTATTGTTGAGTAGAAGGTTGTTCAGCTTCCATGTGTATGTGGGCTTTCTGTTGTTTCTGTTGCCATTGAAGACCAGCCTTAATCGTTCCTATGATCTCATAGGAAGCATGGGATTATTTCAATCTTCTTATATCTGTTGAGATTTGTTTTATGAACAATTATATGGTCAATTTTGGAGAAGGTACAATGAGATGCTGAAAAGAAGGTAAATTCTTTTGATTTAGGATGAAATGTTCTATAGATATCTGCTAAATCCAATTGGTCCACAACTTCTGTTAGTTTCACTGTGTCCCTGTTTAGCTTGTGTTTCCAAGATCTGTCCATTGATGAGAGTGGGGTGTTGAAATCTCCCACTATTATTGTGTGAGGTGCAATGTGTGCTTTGAGATTTAGTAAAGTTTCTTTTATGAATGTGGTTGTCCTTGCATTTGGAGCATAGATGTTCATAATTAAGAGTTTTTCCTTTGATGAAGATGAAGTGTCCTTTCTTATCTTTTTTGATGACTTTTGGTTGAAAGTTGATTTTATCCAATATTAGAATGACTACTCCAGCTTGTTTCTTGAGACCGTTTGCTTGGAAAATTGTTTTCCAGCTCTTTACTCTGAGGTAGTGTCTGTTTTTGACCCTGAAGTGAGTTACCTGTATGCAGAAAAATGCTGGGTCCTGTTTAGGCACCCAGTCTGTTAGTCTATGTCTTTTTATTGGATAATTGAGTCCATTGATGTTAAGAGATATTAAGGAATATTGATTGTTGCTTCCTGTTATTTTTGATGTTATATTTATGTTTGTGCAGCTATCTTCTTTTGGGGTTGTTGAAAGATTACTTTCTTGCTTTTTCTAAGGTGTAGTTTCCCTCCTTGTGTTGGTGTTTACCATCTATTATCCTTGTTAGGCTCGGTTTGTGGAAATATATTGTGTAAATTTGGTTTTGTCATGGAATATCTTCTTTCACCATCTATGCTAATTGAGAGTTTTGCTGGGTATAGCAACCTGGGCTGGCACTTGTGTTCTCGGAGGGTCTGTATGAGATCTGTCCAGGATCTTGTAGCTTTCATAGTCTCTGGTGAGAAGTCTAGTGTAATTCTGATAGGTCTGCCTTTATATGTTACTTGACCTTTTTCCCTTACTGCTTTTAATATTCTTTCCTTGTTTCGTGCATTTGGTCTTTTGACTCTTATATGAGAGGAGGAATTTCTTTTCTGGCCCAATCTTTTTGGAGTTTTGTAGGCTTCTCGAATGTTTTTCATCTCTTTCTTTAGGTTAGGCAAGTTTTCTTCTATATTTTTGTTGAAGATATTTACTGGCCCTTTAAGTTGGGAATCTTCACTCTCTTCTATACCTATTATCCTTAGGTTTGGGCTTCTCATTGTGTCCTGAATTTCCTGGATCTTTTTGGGTTAATAACTTTTTGCATTTTGTATTTTCTTTTACTGTTGTGTCAAGTTTTCTATGGTATCTTCTGCACCTGAGATTGTCTCTTCTATCTCTTATATTCTGTTGATGATGCTTGCATCTATGACTCCTGATCTCTTTCCTAGGGTTTCTATCTTCAGAGTTGTCTCCCTTTGTGATTTCTTTCTTGTTTCTATTTCCATTTTTAGATCCTGCAAGATTTATTTTATTTCCTTTGCCTGTTTGATTGCGTTTTCCTGTATTTCCTCTTTAAGGGCTTCTATCTGTCTACCTGTGTTCCCTTGTATTTCTTTAAAAGCTATCTATTTCCATCTTAAAATTTTCTATCATCATCATGAGAAGTGAATTTAAATCTGAGTCTTCCTTTTCTGGTGTGTTGGGGTATCCAAGGCTCGCTGTGGTAGGAGAACTGGGTTCTGATGATGTCAATTTGCCTTGGTTTCTGTTCCTTATATTCTTGCCCTTGCCTTTGTCCATCTCCTTATCTCTGGTGTTAGCTGGTCTTGCTCTCTCTGACTGTGGCTTGTCCCTCCTGCAAGCGTTTTCATCAGAACTCATTGGATACCATCTCTCTCTGAGATAAATTTGTGTTTGGATAGCTGTGGTACAGATTGGCTCTGGGGTGCAGACAGAAACCAGAAGGATCCTGTCCCCAGCTGTTCCTTGGTTCTTGTGTCCCTCTTGATTGAGGAATTTAAACAGAAGTGGTGGCCTTCCTGTGGTCAAAGTTTTGTCGGCACTCCTGGGAGACAAGCTCTCTCCTGGCACTAAGTATGGAGCCCTGTATCACGAGATCAGCTCCCAGTCCTCAGAAGCAAAGCCGAAGGCCACTCCTCAGTCCCTGTGTCCTGAGGATTCTGAGCAGGTCTCTCTGAGCAGTGGTGCTGGCCTTACCCCTGATCATAAGGTTGTCTGCACTCCTGGGAGGGTAGCTCTTTCCCTATGCTATTTGTGTATCAAGATTTATTTATTTACCTAATGTATGTGAGCACACTGTTGTAGTCTTCAGATATACCAGAAGAGGACATCAGATCCCATTACAGATGGTTGTGAACCACGATGCGGTTGCTGGGAATTGAATTCAGATCCTCTGAAGAGTAGTCAGTGCTCTTAACTGCTGAGCCATCTCTCCAACCCAAACTTTTTAAATGTGTATGATATGAGTATTCTTGGTGTGTGTATGTGCGCACGCACACGCTTGTGTGAATACAGGTATGCCCATGCCATAGCATATGAGTGGTTGTCTTAGGATAACCTCAGGATTTATTTCTGTATTGTCTTCTCTTGTTCACCATGGCATATGAAAGTCTCATCGACCCATGAACATTGGAGATTCTCTTGTCTTTGCCTCCCATCTCTCATTGGAATGACAGATGTTCATGACCCAATTCAACTTCTGTCAGGTTCCTTGAATCTGTTCCCCATCCTTGTGCCCTTTATCAAGGGAGCCATTTCCACAGACCCCTGACAAATGCCTATTAGAATCTCCTTTAGTGACTCAGGTCTGTGGTACCATGATTCTTACATTTTGTTTATAAAATTGCTTTAAAAAAACAAATAATATTCTTGTGTACAAATTTTAGCCTCACAGTAATTTTCTCTCAGTACTGAGAGGGCCCTAACCCATTATTTCTGTTTTCCATTGGCAATGTTGAGAAGCCTCTTGACCCCAGTTCAGTATTTTTATACATTGTCTGTCTTTGCTTTCTAAATCCTAAATTTAGAAAATAGTTTTTATGTATTTATGTTTGTGTATTTTGCCTGCATGTACTTATATACACTTTATAATTATATATATATTGCCTGCTGGAGGCCAGAAGAGGGTGTCAGAATCTCTGTCACAAAAGTTACAGACAGTTGTTAGCTGCCCAGTGGGTGCTGGAAACAGAACCCAGGACCTCTGCAAGAGCAACCAGTGCTCTTAACATCTGGCCCAGCTCTCCAACTCCTTTCTGGATGTCTCAATATAAAACATCTAGATATACTATTTCTATTACTTTAAATGTGCATTCATAATTGATTGTTTCATGTCTTGTAACAGTTTGGAAAATTTCACACCTTGTTTCTCTGGAATTGTGACTACATATGATTTAGAATTTTTAATGTATAAATTTTATATTTTCATCTTGCTGTAGTGCTAGTCAGTGGATATTTTTAATCTCCACTTTTCGATTCATTAATGGCTCTTTAATTGTAACAATCTGTTGTTTAATCTTCCCTTTTTATTTCTTCTTTTTTTGTGTTTTTTGGTTTTGGAGACAGGGTTTCTCTGTGTAGCCCTGGCTGTCCTGGCATTCACTTTGTAGACCAGGCTGGCCTCGAACTCAGAAATCCACCTGTCTCTGCCTCCCGAGTGCTGGGATTAAAGGCGTGCGCCACCACTGCCCGGCCATTTTATTTCTTCTTTGAATAGTCATTTATTTCCTAAATTTTCTGTGGGCTTTCAGATATCTTTGGTTTACTTTTTTTGCTTTATTTACATTTATATTTCAATCACAATGTTTTCTGAACAGCTAATACAGTTATTAAAAGTGTTTGGAATTAATTTTATTTTGGCTGTGTCTCATCTCAGGCTGGTCTTGAACTATGTAACCAAATATTTGACTCTACCACCTGAGTGCTAAATTCATAGGCACTTATCGCTGGGTGGTTTATATTTTATGCTATTTGTATAATAATTCCAATTTCTGAGTTATTGGCAGCCTAACATTATTGGTCAGTATAGCTGCTAGATTTATATCACTGTTACTTATTTCTTTGCATTTTGATGACCTTTTATCATAGGGTCCTACATGTATGTTCTTCATTGGTAGGAATTTTATAGTTCTTAGTTTAGGATATTTTTCTCCAGAAAGTCTTTCTTCTAGCATTCCTCTGGATGCTGACACTTTTGAACACCTCTGAAGCTCCATTCACATCAGGGCCCCACTAGATTCTTTGCTTGTCCCTGTGACCACATACTTGAAAAGTCAGCAACTTAAAGGAGGAAGTGAGCTGGCAAGATGGTGACGTGGGAAAAAAAGATTGCCACCAATCTTCCCAGTTCAATATTTGGGACCCACAGAGTGGTAGGAGAGAGCTTACTTCTACAGATTGTTCTCTGACCTTTACAAGTGCATTGTGGCATGCATATTGGTACACACATATACATGCACACAATTAATAAACTGTAATAATTTCTTCTCAAATGGAGGAAGGAATACTTTTGCTCAAAGTTCAGAGTAATATAGTCCAACATGACAGGGAAGGAACAGTGAACATGAATTGCTCTGTAGCAACAACCAGGAAGAAAAGAAGTGAGTTCCAGTACTCAGCGGACTTCCTTTTCCCTTTTTTATTTAACCTGGGACATTAATCCACAATGGTGCTGCATATCCTTATAGCATGCATTCCTTCCTCTCTTAAACCTTTCCAGAATCACCCTTGGAGACACACCCACAGATTTATCTCCTGGGTGATTAAAAGTTCATCTTGACAATTCCACCTTGCTGGTGACAAGAGCCCAGTGTCTCCTTTATGGGTCCTACCTTGAATCCAGAGCTCAGTGTCTCTCCTTCTATCTGCTACTGCAGACCCAGTTTAGCTCAGGTTTGTCTTCTCTGGCAGGAGAGGCAGAACAGCAAAACAAACTCATCAATTTGGCCCTCGCATGTCCTTTCAGAAACTAAGTCTCCATAGCTATAAAATGATCAAGACTTGAGTGGCCCCTCCAGGAGGCTGCTAAGACTATGACATCACTCATAAGAATTCTGGCTTCCAAATCAATGGCAATCAAGATTACACTGGTTCACTTGTTTTCTAAAGTAGTTGGCTGGCCCCTTCTCATGTGTCTGATGAGTCACAACCCCAAAAGCCCAGTTAAATATTAATTCCCAACACTAAAGGGATAGCTTGTTATAAGTTTGTGACAAATATTGCATGAGCAAACTTAAAATGAAAATCCAACATCCCATCTTCTGATCAAGCACAGGAGGGAAAATGCTGGTATCCTAACGGCTTCTTCATTTTTCCTTTTTTTGTTCACAGCCTCAGACTTTCACCCATTCTATTGATCAGTATGGTAGGCAACCATTCCTCAGTTTACCTTCCCTGGGCACATCCTCATGACATGCTGAGAGCTGTATCTCCTAGATGACTCAGTGCTGTCACCTTGACAAGATCAACTATCACTGTGCTACTGCAACATGTGTGTGGAGGTCAGAGAATCACTTGCACTGGTCAGTTCTCTTTTCTATAATGTTGCTTCCAGGAATAGAACTCAGTTGGGCTTAACAGCAAGTGCCCTTACCTGTTGAGTCATCTTAGGTGCACTTATTTAAAATTGAAATGTAACAGTTACCTTGGCTTTCTTAAGTTACTCTAATTAAAATTCAACACACATTATGGGCTTTAGAATGTATACCTATGTTGTTTTCAAAACCATCATCTCTCCATGGGCATCCCACCAACTGGATGAAATGCATGGTCTGCCCATGTGACTTAGCATCAAGACTGGATTTGAACTCTAGTATCCCTGACTCTAAAACCAAGGCTCCATCTGTTCAGCAAGATGAACTTGGCTACTTCTATGGTGGTGAGAAACTTAATATCCCCCCCCCCCCTTACTTGTGTGAGAACAAGGGAGGCTGAAAACTCCAGTTCCTACAAAGTTCCCCTTAGAGGTACTGAGGGCAGGCAGGCAAGGCAGAACGGCACATTCCCATTAGAATGTTCTTTTCAGAGAGGAGATAACAGGATAATAGGTGTGTTACTTGGTTCCTGTGAAATGGGGAGTGACAAAAAGTCACTGGAGATTAGAATAATTCAGAGTGAGTTAAGCTTCTTAGAGATAAATTTTTATTTTCAGACAAGAAGGAGCATAGAAGATATCGAAAAGAAAGCTCAGTGCTCCTCACCTAACCTCAACAAGCCTCCATGGTTTTGGGAGAGCCATGTCTGTGTAATTATGGGGGAGCTGGGGCAAAGCAGGAGAGGGGACAATGCCCCTTTGCAATTGAGGGCAGGTGATTCATGAGTGGGTCCTCTATCTGCACTGAGTTCTTTGGGCAGTTTCTAAGGAAAATGGGATATGTAAATGATGTTTAACTTTCTCAAAAAGGAGGGGAAACAAACCTAGCCTTTTGTCAGTGGACAGCATTTCCTCCCTCTCAACCCCTCCCCCATTGCATTATTCCTGTCTATGTGGATGGGCCAGTAGGCAGAAGCCCTCTCCTAAAGCAGCAACACCAGAAGAATTATTAATTTCCAGAGAGATTTCTATGGTCACAGAACTACTGGCATTGAGCCAGTATCATGCTGTTCCATCTGGGTCATCCAGAGAGAGTTCTGGGATATGTGTTTCTAAGCTCCATTCTTGTAGATTCTGAGTCCAGAAGGCCCTTTTTGGGGTCTACAAGTCTATGCTTTTCAAAAAGCCTCCTAAGGTGGTTTTGATGAACAGCTAGACTGGACACCTCTGAGAAATGTAAATGATTGTGAAACTCTACTTTATAATTAGGTTTGTATATTGCAAAGTAAGTGATCTTTCTTCTCTGCAAACACAATTTACTTTTTGTCTTGGGTGTGTTCCTAAAAAAAAATTCACTTTTACGGTAATAAATTTTGCAATGCAAACATTAAGTCAACTCACTTTTAAAAGAATTCCTGTACAGGGCTGAAAGTGTATCTCAGTGGCAGAAAAGGTTCCCAACACTCCTGAGTCTTGGGTTCCAGTCCTAGTACTGTCAAAGGGGGCATAGGGCACAGGCTGGAGAGGTGATTCAGCAGTTAAGAGCACTCTCTGCTCTTCCAGAGGGTCTGAATCCCAGCACCCACACAGGGTAGCTCACAACAGTAACTTCAGCTCTGGAGGATCTGATGCCCCATGCAGATGCACACATTGTACACATGATTAAGATTAATAAATAAATATGAAGTAAATAAACTTAAAAATACAGCAGTGGAGGGTGGGGAGAAGAGGAAGGAAAGAGAAGGTTCCCTAAAAGAATCTTTCAGTACCATGTAGAACTTTGAATTGTTAATCTATATCTTGTTCCTGGAAGCAAGATGAAAGGCAAAGATCTAGCTCAGGAAAATAGGCAGTTAGATTCTTGGATGAATTAATGTTTTTGTCCGACTCTAGTGAAGTAGAAATTTGTAGGTTCTTTGGAAAGTCAGTTGTGTGGGATGGTGTTTTGCTGGGGCAAACACATGGAAAATTGTTTTCCTGGAGCACACAGAGTTGAAAGCATGTTTCACTAAAGCAGACCCATGATGGAATTCTTTCCTGAAGCAGAACCAGGTGAAAGTATGTTCTTCTAAAGCAAGCATGTAAAAGGATGCATGATGAAGGATTCTTTACTTAAAAAAGGAATGTATTGATTCACTTTATATTGTGTACCTGAGCTCCAATTGTCATGACTCCATAGACAGAAACACACCAAAAAACATTTGGTGGTGTTCTGGTGGCTTCTTGCTGCATCTGTGGAATTGGGCCAATTGGCAGAGTGATGTCAGCTGAGACAAACTCACATGGAGTTTTGCTAAGACAGTATTCCTATGCTGTGGCAACACATGTGGTGGATACATGATATTTGGGGGTAGTATAAATAGGACTTTACAGACAATGACAAGAGGGGCATGCTTAGCTAGCTATGCAGCACTTCATTTGTCTCACATCGTCAGCTGAGAGAGACACAGCCGAGAACTTCTCCTGGCATCCATGGTGATCCTGGATGCTCCTGCTTACTCGTGCCAATGTGTTGGAGGCCTGATTGTCTCTGCTAGTTCATGCTACCACTGCTGATATGTATTTGCTGTTCTGACACTACTGAACTGGACTGCTGATATATTCATGAATTCAGAGCTAATAGGGACACACAGGGAATTTTATTCACAATTAGATGTCATGGAGAGGCAGCCTCATATTTATAGCAACTGAGATCCACAGCCCATATACGTTGTGGAATGTGTCATACCAGTGGCAGGCATAGAATATGTAAATAGGACCTGTTCTTCCATTGTCTTGAGAATCAATAAACAGACAAAATCCTGAAATATATTTCATCCAGTTGTACACAAAATTATCCATCTCTTCACAGATGTGGTTAATTTACATGATTATCATTGAGTTTTAAAGGTTCAAGAAGAACCAGAGAGAAGGCCATGCTTGTGAGCTTCATTCCAAATACAACAAAAAGATTACTTCTTTTTCAATTCAATCATTACTAATGAGGAAGTAAGCTTAATTGAATTCCAAATCATGATCTCACTCCAAGATCCTCAGATTTTTTAAAATTTACTATCTTGTGCTGACCTATGTATTTTACCCTACATTTCCCCCTATATTGTTTTTGCTCATTTTTTATTGCAATACTGGCTGTGAAGAAGTCCTGTTTTTGAAATATCTTAGAAGAAAATAGTGACTGTGAGGACTGTCCTTAATGTGTAATCTCTTCTTACACTCTTTACCATGTCATTTATTCTTTGTTGCATACTAGAACTAGCACTGAAAATGGAAGGGTTTGCTGATGATTGTGCTCATAGGAGCCTTTTTCACTGGATATAAACAGCAGAGAAATCAGAACATTTGTAGTCAATTATTGCATGTGGGCGTTGATATTTCCCATTTAGTGTTTGAGATATGGTGAACAAAGTTAGTATTCTTCACTGGATATTATTGTGTACTTGAAAATTAATTTCTATCAGGTGTATGACTTCTGTCTGGTTCTGTAATAAGCTGTCCTAGAGTGATGAGACATGTATTTACACAAATATAAATGGACAAGTCTGCCATAATAACACAGTTAGCTATTAATTAATATTTCTTTTTAAAATTAATATACAAAACAGTAGATTTCCATATGGCATACTCACACACAAGTACCATATACTTCTCTTGTATTTCCCTGTTAAACATATCTGGTGCTCTTATTGCCACTGATTTGTTTCTCAATTTGATCAACCTCCTTCTCATTTCATGATGTTGTTTGTGCATGTCAAATTTACAAAACAAATATATTTTCTGCTATAATTTTCTAACTACTGGCTTCACATCATACACCCATCCCCAATTCCCTCATCCTCTTTCAATTCTCAAATAATAACTAACCTGCGTTCTTTGTGCAAATTTGTTCTCAAATGCACACACACACACACAGAAAGAGAGAGAGAGGGAGAGAACAGAGAGACAGATAGGAGGAGGAAGAGGGAGAGACAGCGAGACAGAGAGAGACCAGACGCTGAAAAGTATGATTTCCTGAGACAGACTCTTTAAAATCAAGACATTATTCTCTATCAGTTCCAACCAATAACGTCATCTAAATCTGGCCAGAGTGGAAACAACTCTATTATGTGTTTATAAACCCTGTATGTATGTCATCTAAATTCTAATATGACTGAGAGAATTGTGGATCCAGTAATCATATTTCATCCTTTTTTCAATCATGTATGTATTTTATAGGGCCTATTTACTTAAATTTCTGCAAAATTGATGCTTATTTTACTTAAAGTGTTTATATGTAAGTGTGGAAATTCATTGAAAAGACATTGTAAAATTCTAAATTACATTTTAAATAGCAATAATAAATTTGAATATATATGAAAGTAAAACCACTAAATTTTAGGTGGTATGCTTTCTTTATTCATTTGTTTAAAGCCATCAAGATTTATGCCATATCTTGCATATTATGAATAATGTTAACATTAAAAAATGCAGGAAATTATCTACCTGCTAGGCTGAATTAAGTTTGCCTTCAGATAATTTCATGAGATGAGTGGATAAACCATAGAATACTCCTACATTTTCTGACTTCAAGTGCTGTATATTCTTATCACAATGGGTCCATGAACTTCTAGTTACTCAGGAGAGTTTCACAGGATTTCTCACAACATCTACATGCTCAGTAAATTATTTGATCTCTATTTACCAACACATTTTCACAGTGAGTTTGGGTTAACTTCACATCTGAACTGTGATTTTAATTTTTGATACCTAAAGCATCGTTCATATTCATGTAATTTTTTGAAATTTAAAAAATTACAGTAAAAATTAAGTACTATACTTGTTTGAAAAGTCAGCATTGACACAAATGGACCTAAGGAGAAAGCTGGTATATCCATTCCAATCATTATGAAAATAGAATTCAAACAAAAACAAATCAAGAGAGTTGAGAAAGACAGTACATATTCATCAAATTGTTTCATTCTTTTTATATAAGCTACAAAGCTAAGGATACATACTTTACTAAAGGAAATGTATCTAAAATTTAAATCACATATTGACACTCACACACTGATAGTGGGAGGCTTTAATACACTATTCACACCAATGAAAAAAATCATCCAGATAAAAACTGAACACAAAATACTGCAGCAAAATGTCATTTAAAAACAAATCACCCTAACAAATATCTACAGAACATTATAGCTAATCATAAAAGAATATATATTCTTCTTGTTATTTCATGGAACACTGTCACAAATTGACCACAAACTCCTTCACAAATCCATTCTCAGCACATACAGGTAAAGGAAAAACCATTTGTCTTATCAGAATGTCATGTATAAGTACTGAATATCAACAACAACAAAAATTATAAAACATTCAAACTCATGTAAATTGAACAAATCTTATGAATACTGGAATGAGACAAAAATAAACAAAAAATTAAAGATTTCTTATAATTCATTGATAGTGATATAAAACATGCCTGAAATAATAGGACAAAATAAAACCTGGGGTTAAGAGAAGACTTTGTAGCATTTAGTGCCTACAATAATAATTGAATATATATCATACTAGCAACTTAACAGCACAGTCAAATGCTCTAGAACAAAAACAAGTAGGGAAATTAAAGAGGAATAAATGGTGTGAGATAATTAAAATAAGCAAGGTATAAATGAGATAGAAACAGAGAAAACAGCATAAAGAATCAAAGAATCAAAGAGTTGTTCCTTTTTTTAAAAAACCCACAACATAGACAAGTCTAACTAAAATACTGAGTAAGGATATCCAAATTAGAAATATCAAGACTGAAGAGGAGAGCATCACAAGAACCTCCAAGGAACCCTAGAGAATCACAAGGGCATGCATTAAAATTTATAGACAACAAAATTGGAATGTCTATGAGAAATAGATTATTTTTTCAATAGATATCATGCAGAAACATTTAATCAATTACAGATTAACAATTTATATAAACCTACTATCCCCAGGGACATAGAAGTAATAATTAAAATCTAAAAATTGACTTCAAACTGTACTACAGTGACATAGTAATAAAAAAAGTGTGGTATTAATATAAATCAGTCAGATTAATCAATGGATTTGAAGCAAAGACCCATAAATAAAACCACATACCAGCAGATACTTGGTATTTGTCAAAGAAGACAAAATGATCCAATGAAAAATGGAGAGTGTCTTCACCAAATGGTGCTTATCTAACTGGATGTTTGCATGTAAAGCAATGCATATAGGTCCATATTTATCACCTGGTAGACAACTTTACTTCAGGTGGAGCAAATACCTCATGTAAAAGACCTCAGATCACATCTTCCTAAAGGATGACAAAATCATGTCACAGGGTATCTGCTGAGGGAGAAAAGTCTCCCCTTGGAAACACTTGTTCCCATCAATAACCCCAAAATACCTTTTAACTGAGTAGTGAGCATCACAGAGATACAGGCTAGACTTGTGGAAGTGACTCTTTGCTCTCGTAGTGTCAGTAGATGAGGAAGTCCCAGGAAGGCCACCAGATTACACTTGCATTTTAGAGAGCATAGACTGAAGGCCAAGAGAGCACTTACAACTGCAGTCTGTCTTCGGAAGTCCTGTTGTTGCAATCATGTACTAGCAGTTGTTCTAAGGATGCCTTGAAAATGCAGTTGTAGAATGGAGGGTTCTCTCAATAGATGAAGGTTTGCAATATAACAGAATGAACTGAGTTAGGATCTCTATCACTCTTTTAAAAGGTTTTCACACATGACCTCTAAACTCCCTTGGGACCCCCAAACTCTTGAGGGTTAGGTGCACCATCTCCGATTGAAAAATAAATAAATGAATAAAAAATTTAAAAGAAAGATTTTCCCACAATGAAGGTCTCTTTCTCCATGATGTTATGTCAAAATTGACAGTAAAATCATATGGTATATGTGTCAAGGTAGTAAGACAACTGGCAGGAGTTGGTTCTGTTCTTCTACCATATGGGTTTGGTGGTCAAACCACGTTTTCATGTTTTGCAGCATGTGTCATTATTTCTTGGATTATTAAGTATGTAATATGTATAATAGTATTTTTGTTTTATCTACATGTTTTTCTAAACAGGTCTTCTTTCTAACTCTCTCTAGCTGTCAGCTTAAAAAGTAGAGAGTTAAAAAGTTTAAAAGTGAGCAAAAATATGTTTCATTAAATGAAAACAATATGGGTAAAATATTTACTGTCAGAAGTAAAGTAATCTCTTTCATTTTAACATATATATATATATATATATATATATATATATATATATATATACCCTTTACAATATTTGCTTTAATTTTTTTCATTTGTTTTTGTTTTTTGAGACAGGGTTTCTCTGTATAGCCCTGGCTGTCCTGGAACTCACTCTATAGACCAGGCTGGCCTCGAACTCAGAAATCCACCTGTCTCTGCCTTCCAAGTGCTGGGATTAAAGGCGTGTGCCACCACTGCCCAGCTAGCTTTAATTTTTTATTTTATTATATTTAATATAAGTGCTATGAAACCTTGAACACATTCTCATATAACCTGCTGCCTTCTCTATTTTTGTACCCCTCTGCTCCCATTAGCACCTTTGATTAACCAGATAAATTTGTTTCTAATTTCACAGCACGTGTGTGTGTGTGTGTGTGTGTGTGTGTGTGTGTGTGTGTGTGATTTTGTGAGTCTCTCTGTGATGGTTAAACATTTTGTCCAACATAATATTTTTATTGATTTTTGGGGGGTTTACATAATGTACTTTTTAGTCTTGCAAGTTCAATCTCCTTAACATTGTGACCCCTCCCCCAAAATGAAGTAAACATGTATTACAACCTCCCCACTAAAAAGAAGAAAAGAAAACAATACCAAGTCCAATTTGGTTTTCCATATACTCACTGGAAAATTTTTAGACTCTAAGTGGACAGCCCTTTAACAAAAGCTCATTCCTAAGCACATCACCCCATAGAAATGTGGTACTCACAGCTTTGGTAAGAGAATCTTTTTGTGGTGGACAATAGCCAATATAGATATGCATTACCAATCAGTGCTCAGAGCAATAGGCTGTAAATGCTCAACTCTAAATGGGTAATCTGTAGCAAACTACTTGCATCCCTACTCTGATTGTTTGTTTTAATATAACATTTATTTTTATATTATTTATCAATCATTTGAAGTATCTTGATGGATTTCTATGTATGACACACTTCTAGTTTTCTTAAATATATTTCTTAAATATGTCTTAAGATGTCTAATCTTAAGATTCCTGTGTTACACATCTTACTAATATTGGTATATAAAATCTGTATTAGTTACTTTCCTATACTGTGACCAAAATAACAGAAAGAAAAGTTGAGCAGATTTCTTTTTGCTTATTTAAAAATTCTGCTATGCCTTACAATAGGTTTGCAATTTCATGAGGTCCTATTTATCAATTGTTGATCTTAGAGATTAAGCCATTGGAGTATGTTGTCCCCTGAGAGGCTCCACCTATGATCTGACTCAGACAGATTCAGTTACCCACAGCCAAATAGTGAAGAGAACTTGGGGAGTCTTAGGAAAGAGTACAAGGAAGGAGAGGAGGCCTCAAACGGTATGGGAATTCCACAGGAAGACCAATAGAATCAACTAACCAGGACCTTTGGGGCTATCAGAATGTTAACCACCAACCAAAGAACATACCATAGCTGGACTTAGGCCTCCCTGTACATATATAGCAGATGTGCATCTTGGTCTTCATGTAGGTCCCAAATAAGTGGAGCAAGGCGTATCTCAAAAGATTTTATCTGTATCTGGGATATATTCATATAGCTGGGCTACCTGGGCTACCTTCACTGGAGAGGAAGAGCCTAGACTCACAGAAACTTGAAATTGCATGGCAAGGTGATACCCTGGGTATCTCACACCCTCTCAGGTGAGAATGGGATGGGAAATGGGGAGGGGAAGGATTGTGGTGGGATGTCTGGGAGTGGTCAGTGAGTGAGATGTAAAGTAAATAAGTAAAAAGCAAAGTTAAATAAAATTTTAAGAAATTTGCTATGGTGTCTGCTTGTACATTTGGCACTTTATCATATTTCATGTAGCTTGGTTTCTAGAACAATGGATAAGATTGATAAAAGAATGAAATAAAGAATGATTCACAGACACACATAAATGCATCATGGATTGGGTAGAGTTCTCTGATAATGCTTCCAGAAATGTCAGAATTTCATCGCATTCATAGGCTAGTGAACAGGGCAGGGTGGAAGTTATTCTCCACAGCAGTTTTCTATAGGTGAGCAGACTGAGGCTGTTAATATAAGGGAAGAGGAAGCTCCCATATGTAGTCTTTGAAAAACAAAATTAGTAGATCATAAACAATCATACTCAGATACCCAAGGGAACTTTCCCATTCCTCATGAACCTTCTCCATATATGTAATGACATTGCTAATTTACCATGGTCAATTTGTCTTGGAGTCCTTGACAGGCCATGCACGTGTCCAAATACACATCAGGCACAAATTACTCTTAGAACTTCCATTAATTAAGGATTATTCTGCTCCCCACAGCACTTTGCAGGTATAGAAGCAGCTATTGTGCATCCCTCACATGCAGCATTTTTTTCTTACATGCATCACTGTTCATCCTGGAGAGTACACAGCAAGGCAACAGTGTCTGGGTTTTTTTTGTTGTTCCAATTCATTTTTGGCTCTATATTTTCTTCCACATCAAAACCTTGTCATGAGCAAATAAGTTATATAGAGGTGTCTAGAACAGGATGACTATCTGAAGATCCTGAAGTGCTATAGTCCAGCCTTTTACCATTTCCATGCCTTAATGCTAAGAAGAATACAATTAAGCCTATTGCTATCAGTTGAACCAGGATGAAATAATTTCATGAGAACCATCAGAACAACAACACTTGTTCTTGGCAGAGTGAAGTGGCGATTGAGTAAAGAATGTTCTTGTTGTAGAAGCAGGTGACATGGAGAAGGGAAGTAGAGTGGTTTGAGCTGTTGTTGATGCCAACAACTGTTCACAATTTGGCTATTTTTAAAAAAGAAGAGTGGGATATCCCTGTATTGACACATGCCACTAGGCTTCATTTACTGGGGCCTAAAACAGCCAGGAGAATCCAAAACCTTTCTATCACTATAAATAACATAATATCTGTCAACCCATTGTCAAGGAACCCTAAAACAAAGAAGACGGTAGGTGCAGGGCTACACCATCCAAAGTTCTTGGTCTTACAATCAAATGTGTACTAGAACATAAACAGTGGCATTTGTTCTGAATAAAAGAAAGATACCCCCTAAGACAATCAGAGTCTGCAAGAAATACTAAACTTTTGCCAAGCAAATGAAGGAGAATGAAGGAGGGCATAGAAAAACATCAGGAACAGACTGAAGAGAGACAAAGTTTCTCCTCACAGAGAGCTTCTATTTCTAAGTTTGAGTCAAGTAAACAAAATAAAGCTTTTAGGAATAACAAATAAGTAAGTGTACTAAAAATTACAATTAAGATGTTAGCATTAAAGAGGAAATATGTGAACAGTTTTCCAGTGAAAAGGAATTATAGGAGTCAAAATTATGAGATAGATTTAAAAAAGAAGCACATACCCTCCAAAATTGACTGATATTTTAGTTTTCTTCATCATATTTAACTTCTTTGGGGTTTTTTTTGGTGTGTGTGTGTTTTTTGTTTTGTTTTGTTTTTGTTTTTGTTTTTGTTTTTGTTCTTTTGTTAAAGATTCTCATGTAGCACGTGGCTGTTTGGTGCTTCTTATGTGATAGAGAATGTATCTGGATGACTACCTCCATCTTCAGGATGCTATGAGACTAGAGAAATATGCCTCACCACCCTGTATTTGAGGTGTGATGTATAAATGACAAACATTCTCGCATGCTAGGATAACACTCAGACACTGAGCTTTATCTTCATACTCAGCACCAGACATTTTAAACTCAAAGAAATGTGGTGTAGGAATGGACACAAAAATTTATGTCAAATCAGCCAAATGAGGCAAGGCCAGGAAATCCTTTTTTGAACTGAGTATTGCAAGATTGAGGGATCAAAGATCCTATTTTACTATCATATATTTCATTGGGAATGAAAAGAAAATATCAGTTATTTTAATGCATGATTATATTTTTCCAAGAAAATGTATATATACACACACATGGATATATATGCACACACAAACACACACACACACACACAAACACACACACACACACATACACACATACACACACATACACACACACACACGCAAACATATGAGCCATAGCTTCACTACATATTCCACAACATGTCTGTCCTTGCATTCAATATGTAAACCAACCTGACCTTGTGAATATCATCTCCCCCTTGCCTTCTGAGTACTTAGATTAGTAATGTTTGCGACTATACCAGGAACATAACTGATTTTTTATGACTGTCTTTATTCACATAATACAATTCTGTCTTGTAATTCATCTTCCCTCATGCAACGTAACTTTCTCCTAGGAAGTTATTGAAAACAAAGATCTGCAGTACATATATATCTCATTTTTTTTGGATATTTTTGTGGTTTGGGTTTTAGAGGAGCAATGATTGAATAAAAAGAATTAGGAAAATGTTCTCCTTTGAGGAGGGAAATCATGCCTTTTGCTGGAAACCTAGGAAACTATCCAGAACTTGTGTTGTCATGGATCTTAGAGGAGAATCTGCTACTGCCACCTTACTAAACCACCATGATTCTTAACACATCCTAAATGTTTTTCCTTATACCCACAGAAAACTATAGCTCTCACACCTCATGAAACAAATATAAGTTGAAACAGATAAAGAGCATTAAAGTGAAACTGATGAGAACAAAATTCATAGACGAGATTATGCTGTGCCCAGCCCTAGCTGATTGATTCATCTACAACACAACTGCAACTCAAGCTCAGGTAGAGATTGAAAAGGTTCAAAGAGCCATAGGAACACAAAGTTTGCTGTGAGAATGCCTCTCCTACTCATGAAGTCTCATTAGTGTCACTTCCTAAATAATATAGGAAAAGGGTGATATTAATAGTCATGCAACCCTGGAAGGTGTGAATCTCACAATTACTGAACCATATGCACAGAACTATAGACAATCAAGGAATGTTGAGACTGGGAGAAATAGTCTTCCCAAGGAAAGAATCTCCCATTAGGTAATAAAAGACCAGGAGTTCAGCCATGAAATCTTAGACATACAAGTTATAAGTAGGCTTAGAATTTTTAAAACCTTCTTTAATAAGTGTTTTCAAATACCTTGAACACCCTTCTAGCCCACTAACTAAACGTAGAGGAGAAAAGATGGTTAATAGGACAAAGGGAAGTGTACATGTTTAGAATTCATTTCTTGTGGTGATTCCATTCTCTGGCACAATACCATCAGTCCTGTTCAATAATGTTGTTACTGTAAATCTCTAATCCCAATAAGCACATGCAAAAACCACACATCTCAGTTACAATATTTATAACCTGTATGCCTAGATTGGGCAGATCCACCTCTACATTAACCTATACCCCAGCTATGAGGTCCCTTGTTACTTAAGGCTTTTCAAGGATACATGGTTCTGCTCTATCTTTTTTCCTTTCCTCTTCATCAGTCCTTCTTCCTCTATTCTCTTCTACCTCTAGCACCACCTTTTCCTTACACTTCCCAATCACAGAATCTAGCCTTTATTTGACCAGTTAAAATCAGAAGAAATTTCACATGAAGTTACCTGAGTACCTGATCCACTCTTTGTAGAGGCAACCATCGTGAGGAAGCAAAATTAATATCAGAATATACATGGCTCCAGGGTAACCCACAACATTTCCTCCTTTTTGTCCCATTAAAAGGCTCTTTTTTCTCAGATTTAAATTGAATATAACCATTACAATTATGCAAATTATAAAGTATAAGATATACTTTATATATATAGTCCATCATATTTGTCAATTTATATAAAGCACTCTACCATCTATTCTCACTTAAAGAGCTTACAATTGTATACCTGAACTATCTTCTGGTTTTAGCTTGTATTACCATCTGAAAACTATCCTTTCAAATCTATATTGTCTCTCTCAATGCCAAAAAATTGAGTTGACCATGAGAATACAACTAGTGTTCATCCCCATTAGAATTCAAGAATCACTTAAAAGTTCCCTGAAAATATAAGAAGAACAAAACATGGCTTCCAAAACTTAACCAATTTGTACAGACGGCTAACAGTCCCTCATTTCTCAAAGCATTATGTTGAGGCAGAAAGGAACAAGAATTCCCCTTGGTGTAAACGCTGGTACTGAGTTTAGCTAGAGCAGCCAACAGTGCCTCTAGTGTGGCAGTCCCCTGTCCTTGGAGAAAGCAGAAAGTTAATGTCTTTGAGGTGATTAAGACACCCACCATTAATATATGGGAAAGGGACAACCACGCATTTCGAGCAGGCAAAAAGAGACATAACAGCTGTGGCCAGTTTGCAACAACAGGAAAGAATGCACTGGTTCCTGATAACATGATGAGTTATTCCTTCCCAGGTCAAAAGGTCTTTTTCCAGATTTATGGTCCCTCCTTGATGTCTGAATAAATGTTATCAGTTTGAAGCATTCTATTACCCCTTATCCAATCATGTAATGACAACTTTCAAAAGCCCTAGCTTGTGCATTTCCCATATATAAACCACTAAGCCCCAATACCTGAGTGCAGCCTTCCTAACTTGCTGAGCAGGGAGGGTTTCGTTCCAGGTTCAAACTCGAATGAAAAGACTCGTGTGCTTGTGTCAGCATTGTGGTCCCTGGTGATCTCTTGGAGTTGACACAAAATGGACTTAACAGTTGCAGCATCAGTCTTGAGCCTTCCGGCCCAGGATTCTTTGACAGACCTTTGTAAGGCAAAATTATAAAGGACTTACTCTGACTTGGCAGAGCTATCAGTAGACTATTCAGCACAGTGTGTCCTTCTCCTGGAAAGCATTTCTTTTTCTGTAGAGGAATTTAGGAAATTGTTGCTCAGTGACTATCTTTCCATAACTGGAGCACCCCACTGATGCCTCAATTTCTGTGAATGAAGAAGGGGGTGATGGTCAAGAGCAGTCATGTTACTAGTTAAATGATCTTTAATAATATAGCAGTGTTAAATGCCATATTCTGTGGACTTCTGACACTTTTGAAGATTATCTATGTAAAGTACGTACTTTACATAGTATATATCTATATATACTAAACTGTTAAACCTTAAATACTCTTAGTCATTTCTATTTGACTAAATTAAAAACATTTGATTATAATCAAATCAGAATCTAATATAACTATGAGTTCACTACCTCATCCTTAACTTGTGTTACTCAATCATCCTAGACAATTTGTAATGTCAGTTATTAAAAGGACTGGGTCTGAGCTTGTATTCTTAGATCTGTTGCATAGGTAAAATGCCTATCAAAGAATAACAATATTAACTTATACTTTGCGTCAGTATAAGAAATTCACACCAATGGAAACCTTGAATCTGCACCAATGTATAAATTCTGTACCAATGTAAAATTATAACTTCAATTGCATCAATTATAAAGATTTCTACCAAACTGATTTCCAGAGAGGTTGCATTCCCACCTTGCATTCCCACCATAGTGACAGTGAGAGCGGTAGAGAATGGGGATGTTCAAAAGGGGAGATCTGGAAAGGAGGAAACATTTGAAATGCAAATAAAGAATGAAAGAATGAAAAATGAAAAAAATAAAACTAAAAAAAAAAAAAAAAAGACCCAGAAAAAAAAATAAAGATATCTACCAATGTAAGATATGAAGATATGGCTCCTCAATATTCTGCTTAAGAGTACATTTGATAACCTATTCCTGTTTGTCTATTTCTCTCATTTCTATTATATTTTTTATCCCCCTTTTTCTTTTTCATTTTTTTAAATTATTATTTTTATTTTTCCTACTTTATTTACATTTCAAATGTTCCCCCCTTTCCAGGTCTCCCATTTGGAACCTCCACATTTCCTTCCACCTCTCCCTGCCACTATGGGGGTATGCTCACACCCACCCACCCACCCACTCTCATCTTCCCTCCTTGGCATTCTCCTCTCCTGGGGGATCTAACACTCTCAGGCCCAGGAGCCTCTCCTCCCCTTGATGGCGAACAAGACCCTCCTCTGCCTCATATGTGGCCAGCACCATGGGTCCCTCCATGTGTATTCTTTAGTTGGTGCTTCAGTCTCTGCAAGTATCAAGGGGTCAGGCTAGTTGCCACTGTTACTCCCTCCATGGGTCTGCAAACTCCCTCAGCTCCTTCAGTCCCTACTCCAAGTCTTCCATCTGGCACCTCACATGCAGCCCTACTGTTGCTGTGAAGTGACTCTTGTGTATTTCAAACTTTTGGGCTAATAACCACTTGACAGTGAGTACATAACATGTTCATTCTTTTGTGACTGTGTTACCTCCTCTCTCAGGATGATATTTTCAAGATCCATCCATTTGTCTGCGAATTACATGAAGTCATTGTTTTTAATAGCCGAGTAGTATTCCATTGTGTAAATGTACCACATTTTCTGTATCCACTCTCTGTGGAGGGACATCTGGGATGCTTCCAGCTTCTGGCTATTATAAATATGGCTGCTATGAACATAGTGGAGCATGTGTCCTTATTACATGTTGGAGCATCATCTGGGTATATGCCCAGGAGTGGAATAGCTGGGTCCTCAGCTAGTATTATGTTCATGTTTCTGAGGGTCCACCAAATTGATTTCCAGAGAGGCTGTATCAACTTGCATTCCCACCAGCAATGGAGGAGTGTTCCTCTTTCGCCACATCCTCGCCGACATCTGCTGTCACCTGAGTTTTTGATCTTAGCCATTCTGACTGGTGTGAGGTGGAATCTCAGGGTTGTTTTGATTTGCATTTCCCTGATGACTAAGGATGTTGAACATTTCTTTAGGTGCTTCTCGGACATTCAAGTTTCCTCAGTTGAGAATTCTCTGTTTATCTCTCTTCCCCATTTTTTGATAGGGTTATTTGGATATCTGGTGTCTAGCTGCTTGAGTTCTTTGTATACATTGGATATTAGCCCTCTATCAGCTGTAGGATTGGTAAAGATCTTTTCCCAATCTGTAGGTGGCCATTTTGTCCTATTTACAGTGTTCTTTGCCTTATAGAAGCTTTGTAATTTTATTAGGTCCCATCTGTCAATTCTTGATCTTAGAGCACAAGCCATTGGTGTTCTGTTCAAGAACTTTTCCCCTGTGCCCACATGTTCGAGACACATCACCACTTTGTCTTCCATTAGATTCAGTGTATTTGGTTTTATGTGGAGGTCCTTGATCCACTTGGACTTGAGCTTTTTACAGGGAGATAGGAATGGATCAATTCACAGTCTTCTACATGTAGACCGCCAGTTGAACCAGCACCATTTTTTGAAGATGCTGTCTTTTTTCCCACTGTATGGTTTTAGCTCCTTTGTCAAAAATCAAGTGACCATAAGTGTGTGGGTTCATTTCTGGGTCTTCGATTCTTTTCCATTGATCTACCTGCCTGTCACTGTACCAATACCATGCAGTTTTTATCACTACTGCTCTGTAGTACAGCTTGAAGTCAGGGAGGCTGATTCCCTCAGAATTCCTTTAATTGTTGAGAATAGTTTTTACTATCCTGGGTTTTATGTTATGCCATATGAATGTGAGACTTGTTCTTCTTACGTCTATGAAGAATTGAGTTGGGATTTTGATGGGGATTGCATTGAATCTGTAGATAGCTTTCAGCAGGATGGACATTTTAACTATAGTAATCCTGCCAATCCATGATCATGGGAGATCTTTCCATCTTCTGAGGTCTTCTTAGATTTCTTTCTTCATAGACATGAAGTTCTTGTCATACAGACCTTTCACTTGTTTGGTTAGAGTCACATGATGATATTTTATATTGTTTGTGACAATTGTGAAGGATGTTATTTCCCTAATTTTTTTCTCAGCCTGTTTATCCTTCGAGTATAGGAAGGCTACTGATTTGCTTGAGTTAATTTTGTATCCAGCCACTTTGCTGAATTTGTTTATCAACTGTAGCAGATCTCTGGTGGAGGTTTTCAGGTCACTTAAGTATACCATCATATCATCTGCAAATAGGGATATTTTGATTTCTTCTTTTCCAATTTGTATCCCTTTGACCTCCTTTTGTTGTCTGATTGCTCTATCTACAACTTCAAGAACTATATTGAATAGATAGGGAGAGATAGGGCAGCCTTGTCTAGTCCCTGATTTTAGTGGGATTGCTTCGAGTTTCTCTCCATTTAGTTTGATGTTGGCTACAGGTTTGCTGTATATTGCTTTTACTATATTTAGGTATGCTCCTTGAATTCCTGATCGTTCCAAGCCTTTTATCATGAAGGAATGTTGAATTTTGACAAATGCTTTTTCAGCATCTAACAAAATGACCATGTGGGTTTTTTTCTTTGAGGTTGTTTAGGTAGTGGATTGCATTGATGGATTTCCGGTTATTGAACCATCCCTGCATCCCTGGGATAAAGCCTACTTGATCATGGTGAATGATCATTGTGATGTGTTCTTGGATTCAGTTTGCAAGAATTTTACTGAGTAATTTTGAACTAATCGTCATAAGGGAAATTGGTCTGAAGTTTTCTTTTATTGTTGGGTCTTTGTGGGGCTTTGGTATCAGTGTAACTATGACCTCATAGAATGAATTGGGTAGTTGTTCTTCCATTTCTATTTTGTGGAATAGATTGAAGAGTATTGGTCTTCTTTGAAGGTGTTATAGAATTCTGCACTGAACCCATCTCGTCTGGGGCTTTTTTTTTTAGTGGGGAGACTTTTAATGACTGCTTCTATTTCTTTGGGGGTTATGGGACTGTTTAGATGGTTTATCTGATCTTGATTTAACTTTGGTAATTGGTATCTGTCTAGAAACTTGTCCATTTCCTCCAGATCTTCCAATTTTGTTGCGTATAGGCTTCTGTAGTAGGATCTCATGATTTTTTTAATTTCTTAAGAGCCTGTTGTTATATGTCCATTTTCATCTCTAATTTTACTAATTTGCACACTATGTGCCCTCTGGTTAGTCTGGCTAAGGGTTTCTATATCTTGTTGATTTTCTCAAAGCACAAGCTCCTGGTTTTGTTGATTCTTTGTATAGTTCTTTTAGTTTCCACTTGGTTGATTTCAGCCCTTAATTTGATTTATTTCCTGCCTTCTCCATCTCTTGGGTGGATTACCTTCTTTTTGTTCTAGAATTTTCAGGTGTTCTGTTAAGCTGTTAGTATATGCTCTCTCCAGTTTATTTATTTATTTATTTATTTATTTATTTATTTATTTATTTATTTTTCGAGGCATTCAGAACTATGAGTTTTCCTCTTAACACTGCTTTCATTGTGTCCCATGGTTTGGGTAAGTAGCACTTTCATTTTCATTAAATTCTAGGAAGTCTTTCATTTCTTTCTTCATTCCTTCCTTCACCAAGTAATCATTGAGCAGAGCATTGTTCAGCTTCCATGTGTATGTGGGCTTTCTGTAGTTTTTGTTGCCATTGAAGACAAACCTTAATCTGTAGTGATCTGATAGGAGGCATGGGATCATGTCAATCTTCTTATATATGTTGAGGCTTGTTTTGTGACCAATTATATGATCAATTTTGAAGACGGTACCATGAGGTGCTGAGAAGAAGGTACATTCTTTTGATGTAGGATGAAATGTTCTATAGATATCTGTTAAACCCATTTGGGTCATAGCATCTGTTAGTTTCACTGTGTCTCTGTTTACTTTATGTTTCCAAGATCTGTCCATTGTTGATAGTGGGGTGTTGAAGTCTCCCACTATTATTGTGTGAGGTGCAATGTGTGCTTTTAGCTTTAGTAGAGTTTCTTTTTTGAATATGGGAGCTCTTGCATTCGGGGCATAGATGTTCAGAATTGAGAGTTCTTCTTGGTAGATTTTTCCTTTGATGAGTATGAAGTGTCCTTCCTTATCCTGTTTGTGACTTTTGGTTGAAAGTCAATTTTATCCGATATTAGAATGGCTACTCCTGCCTGTTTCTTGGGGCCATTTGCATGGAAAATTGTTTTCCAGCCCTTTACCCTGAGGTAGAGTTTGTCTTTAACATGGAGGTGCATTTCCTGGATGCAGCAAAAACCTGGGTCCTGTTTATGGATCCAGTTTGTCAGTCAATGTCTTTTTATTGGGGAGCTGAGACCACTGATGTTAAGAGATATTAAAGAATAGTGATTGTTCTTTCCTGTTATTTTTTATGTTTTTTTTATATGTTTGTGTGGCTGTCTTCTTTTGAGTTTGTTGAAAGATTACTTTCTTGCTTTATCTTGGGTGTAGTTTCCCTCTTTGAGTTGGGGTTTTCCATGTATTTTTCTTTGAAGGGCTGGGTTTATGGAAACATACTGTGCTAATTTGGATTTGTCACATAATATTTTGGTTTCACCACCTATGATTATTGATAATTTTGCTGGGTATAGCAGCCTGGACTGGCATTTGTGTTCTCTTAGAGTCCGTATGAGATCTGCCCATGATCTTCTTCTATCTTCTAGCTTTCATAGACTCTGGTGAGAAGTCTGGTGTCATCCTGATAGGTCTGCCTTTATGTTACTTGCCCTTTTTCCCTTACTGCTTTTAATATTCTTTCCTTGTTTTGTGTATTTGGTGTCTTGACTATAATGCGACGGGAGGAATTTCTTTTCTGGTCCAGTCTATTTGGCGTTCTGTAGGCTTCTTGTATATTTATGTTCATCTCTTTCTTTAGGTAAGGGAAGTTTTCTTCTAAAATTTTGTTGAAGATATTTACTGGTCCTTTAAGTTGGGAGTCTTCACTCTCTTGTATACCTATTATCCTCAGGTTCTGTCTTCTCATTGCATCCTGGATATCTTGGATGTTTTGGGTTAGGAGCTTTATGCATTTTGTGTTTTCTTTGACTGTTGTGTCCATGTTTTCTATGGTATCTTCTGCACCTAAGAGTCTCTCTTCCATGTCTTGAATTCTGTTGGTGATGCTTGCATCTATGACTCCTGATTTCTTTCCTATGTTCTCTAACTCCAGGGTTGTCTCCCTTTGTGATTTCTTTATTGTTTCTATTTCTGTTTTTAATTCCTAAATGGCTTTATTCATTTGTTTGATAGTGTTTTCCTGTAATTATGCCCATTTGATTGTGTTTTCCTGTATTCCTGAATGGTTTCGTTCATTTGTTTGATTGTGTTTTCCTGTTATTCTGCCTGTTTGATTGTGTTTTCCTGTAATTCTTTAAGGGATTTTTGTGTGTCCTCTTTAAGGGTTTCCAGTTGTTTACCTGTGGTCTCTTGTATTTCTTTAAGGGAGTTATTTATTTCCTTCTTCAAATCTTCTATCATCCTCTTGATATGTGATTTTAAGTCTGAGTGAACATTTTCTCTTATGTTGTGGTATCTAGGGCTGGCTGTGGTCGGAGAGCTTGGTTCTGATGAAGCCAATTAGTCATCGTTTCTGTTTCTTGTATTCTTGCCCTGGCCTTTCGCCATCTGGTTATCTCTGGTGTTAGCTGGTCTTTCTCGCTCTGACTGTGCCTTTTCTTTCCTTCAAGCCCAGATGTCAATATTCCTCGTAGACCAGCTCTTTCTCCTGGCTGTTCCTCAGACTCTGTGTCTGGAGTCCTCCTTCAGCTGGCTTTTCCACACAAGTGGGCCGCTCGCTTTCTCCCTGTGCTGTTTGGCTATGGAGGCCTGGTGGTCCAGGAAGAGGTCTCCTGCCACAGGTGGAAGCTGGCAGGCTCTTACCTCCTGGCTTTTCCTCAGTCCCTGTGTCTGGAGCCCTCCTGTTGCTGGCTTTTCCACATAAGTGGGTGGCTGGCTTTCTCCCTGCACTGTTTGGCTCCCCCCTTTTTCTTATTCAATGCCTTTCCTTTACCTTAGAAGGAAGGATAGAAAAGATGAAAGTTAAGGTAGAAATCCCTGAGTCTTACATCTCGAGTTTCCTGCCTGTCTTGGCTGTGTTTGTAAACTATTCCTTAAAATGTCAACATATCTACAATTCATAAAATGACCAGAACCACCTAACCCAACCCAAGCGACTGGGATGACAATCTTGTTTGCTTGCTTCTAGATGAATTGGGTTTAAGAATTCCCTTCTGAGGGCCCAAAGGGAAATAGAAAAATTAGGTTTGTCAAAGGAGGGCTAGCTGGCATCATTTGCCTTCTGGTCTCAATGTACTGAAGAAGGCTGAAAGGGTGAGTTAGTTGTTCTGGAAATGTCCTGGAAGCAAGTGTTTAAAGAAAACAACTTCAGTGTAGTTGAGGTAGAATCAAACAAGGAACAAGAATGGAAGGACTCAGAATCTCAGCATCCCAGAATGTGGATCTTGTTAGGGGCATCATCATTCTCCTCTTTCATTCACCAATACACAAACATGACAAGCAAGACATGCCTTTGTAAAGACATTTATATGGAGCATACAGGGTACACAGATTGGTTAATGAAGATCAGTAAAGAAGGACAACTGCCTTTCTTCTTAGGTTAGTTTGATCACATTACCAAACTACAATATAAATCTCCATTCATGCTATCTTAAAGGATGGTATGTAAAAATAATTCATGAGAACTTTGTACCTAATAAGTGTTATTGGCTTTATATTGCTCTCAGCCAGTTACTGAACTATCTCTGTGTATAGAGACATAGGCATCACTACATACACACCACCTATCTTGTTGATCTTTTAAAATCTCCTTTTGTCCATCATCCAGGGGTCTCCCTTTGTCATGTCTGATTTTTATTAATTTGGAAGGACCCCATAGCTTTTCTTTTCCTGTGGAAACATAGGCATAGGTCTTTCTGCCTGGCATCAGGGCCTGCAAGAGGTCCCCCTGGGAGTCTTTCATAAGGTATTTCCCCATTTGTCTATTGTTGCTCTACATTCCCTAGCGAAATGCTGGCAATTGACACATCTTTGACATATTCCAGAAGGCATAGATCCCCTTTGGGGATTAATTTGTGTTATTTCCTGTAGTTTATTCTGAGATGACCCAGCTCACCATAATTAAAATATTTGAAATCTTTTGTCATCTCTAGGTCTCTAGAGGCAGATTCTCCTATTAAGGTCATATCAAGTAAACGTGGTCTAACAACAGCTGTATTTCTAATCCATTCATGGATTGACACTGACTTTGCCCTCAGTGGTGTGATTATTTCCTTGCATTCAGCATTTGCATTTCAAAAACCTAAGGTAAAGGCTCGATCATGGGATCATGGCCTTTCTTACTGATGGATCTGATACACTCCACTTTACAGCTGATGTCAACCTTTGCAAAAAGTCAGAGAACATTTCCTTTGGACCTTACATGACTTGAAGAAATGCTTCAAGTCTTTTCCCTGATTCTGTGTCTTTGTCCCAGGTATTTAAGGCTGTCAAGGGCCACAATGTCAAGGTTTCTTCATCATATACAGCCTGCACCTCTATCTCAGCAAATCAACCTTCACCAAGCAGCTGATCTTTAGAAGCATCTCTACCCTTGACTTTATTGTGTTGTATTATCTCCTTTGCCTCTTCTCTCTACCCTGAAAAGCATTTTAAATTTTATGAAGGTTCTAATACTGCTTTTGCCATATCCTTCTAGTCTTGGGGGAATATTATATTTTAATAGGCCAATAAGTCAGCATTAGTTTTACAAATGGGGAAGGCATTCCAAAATCACTGAAGCTTTCTTTAAATTTTCTCAGTTTGAACACATCCACAGGTTGCTATTTGAATTTCAGATAACCCTGTGGATGACCATCATCTGGAGGTCTTTGTTGAATAATTAGCAGATAAACTAAAGTTTGTTTTCTAATAATACCGTGTTGCCTTTCTCTAATTTTATTTTCTGTGCTAGTTAGCCAGCTATCTGTCTTTTGTTTGGGTTGTACTCAAGCAGCCTGCGGTGCAAACAGTTGGGAGAGCAGTTCTGGATGTCTTGTTTCTTACTTAGATCCTGAGGATATGGAGTAACTAGCAGATCATATCACTGTGTCTGCCTGAAAACTTCCTTTCAGACAGTTATGCTCCACGGTCCCCAGTCCCACCCTAGACTCAGGGATTCTGACATCAGTGCTGTTCAAGTCCCAGCTCAAAGCTTGGTTGCCACCTCTGGCTGTAGCTATCTTTATGGATCGGGAGTATACAGCCTCGCTGGAACTCGCTTTAGGCCCCCCAGACCCATTCAGCTTTCATTGCACATACTTCTGCAGCCTTAGATGAACAAACTGCTTATTGTAGGGGGGCTCAGTGGACTTTTATCTCAGGTTAATTGGGTTCTGAATGATATGGTGGAAACCAACTGTTTGCACTAAATCTCCAACCCCAGTAAGTCCATACAAAATCCACACAACTCAGTTACAATATATATAAAGTGAACATATAGATTGGGCAGTTCTACCACTACATTAATCTATTCCCCAGCTATGAGATCCTTTGTTACTTGTGACTTCTCCAGGCCTTGTGGATCTGCTCCATCTTCCTTCCACATCCTATTCCTCAGTCCTTTCTTTACTCTTTAAAACCTCCAGCCCCTTCTTTCCCATCCACTGCCCAATCACAGGCTCTAGCCTTTATTTGACCAGTTAAAATGGTGAGAAGGTTCACATGAAATCGCCTGAGTATGTGATCCACTCCTCATCAGGTGCAGCACATCTTGAGGAAGTAGAATTAAAATCAGAATACAAACAGCACCAGGGCAATCTACAAAATAGTGTAAGGATAGCAAACATAAACCAGCAGAAGAACTGGGAAGATCCAACAAAAACAGTCAAGCCTCCACCAAATTGGCACCACATAACAAGAGAATCCCAGAGCAGCTGGGGTGTCAAGAGAAGTTCCCTGCTATGCAGATCTCAAATGAACTGAAGATCAGGAAAGGCAGGACACTAATGAAGAATTCAAAGCTAGCTATGCAAGTGTGTCTTCAGTCAATTGAGTCCTATTTGTACTTTCTCCACATAGCTCCTGTTTTGCCACCAGTTTTGCCTCAGCAAAACACCTCTGGATTCAGCCTTACCACAGGAGTTTGGATCAGCAAAGCAGTATGTGAGACTGTATCACCTGACATATCCACAAACTTCCATTTCATATCCCTCTATTTGTGTAAAAATTGTCTTTTTCTCTAATAATAACAATCTATGTAAAATAAATATATAATGACTATGTAAATAGCACTTTACAGCTTACTTTAAAGAAATAGCTTATGTACAATACAGTCTAACAAAACAACCCAAAATTTGCATTAATATACAATAAAACCCCAAACCCTTATTAGTGTATAATAAAAACAAAAGAAACAAGTTTCTGTCAATCTATAATTATTTAAACCTAGCAACTTAGATGATAATAACCATAACATATCAATCAAAACAATCCATCCCAATTTAGGGGATTAGGGGTAAAGAACTAGGGTAAAGAATACCTGATTGTTCTTAGAGCATAAGCTTTTGGTGTTCTGTTCAGGAAATTTTCCCCTGGGCCAATGAGTTTGAGGCTCTTTCCCACTTTCTCTTCTATTAGTTTCAGTGTATCTGGTTTTATGTGGAGGTTTTTGATCCAGTTGGACTTGATCTTTGTACAGGGAGATAAGAATTTTTAATGCTTAAGAAGCAAAATTTTAACTTCTCAGCAGAAGAGTTCATTTCATGGTATCATAACAGCTCAAATGATTATCTAATATTGATTCAACAATACAACAAGTACATTTACTATTTTATAAATCTGTTATTTGACTACTTTTCAGGTTGATCACGATCGCACATAACTGTAATACCAGCCAACCTTCTATAGTAAAATCTTGGCTCACAAAAGCAAAACAAAAATAAAATAAAATTAAATAAAAATATGTTAATGGAAAAAATTTAAAAGGTGATAGGTAAAGAGATAATATGATTTTATAACAAATTAAAAAGAGTACCTGATTATGGCCCAAGGAAAAAATATGCAAGACTGCAAGCCACTCCACAGGTAGAGGACATGACCACAGGTCAGGTAGCCTCAAGACAGATTTCCATTTCTATGAGGTACCTAAAGGCCTGAAGGGCTTAGCCAGTTAAGCTTTCATTGGGTGTCCACGTGCCTGAGAACCAGATGGTCGCAGCCTATTTGCAGGCCTAGGGAACACTGAGCCACCTCCAGCAGTCCCTGAAACTCACACTGCTCTTTCTCATCCCAGGAGTGGTTTCCTGTGTCTTACTCAGGCTCTGGCTAGACACCAGCCTGGCACCAGAGTGGTCAAACTCCCCAAGGTCCATCTCCCCAAACGGCCTGATCCCTGTGGTGGAGTGGACCAGGGATACCATTTAACCCTACACTTTCTCATGAAATTTTGAGGTTTTAACATTTTCTATTAATAATGGTTCAATTTCATCTATTTCTTGAGCGAATGAACCTGGAAAACCTGTATTGTACAGAATATGAATAATGTAAAATGGATAATTTCTACTTCCGATGTCCTATTGTAATCGTGTATATAGCCAAGTTAATTCCAAGTTATTGGATAAAAATTCATCCATCTCTTTACACAAAATGACTCTTTCTGCACATAAAATTCAGTAATTATGTTAAGAGGTACAGGATAATCTACTAAGGATAGCATACAATTCTGACTTCTGAACTGATGTATAGGGACATTAGATGACCACGCCTATCTTATCTGACTTACAACCAGCCATCCCTATCTTGTTGGCATCTGTGTAAAATGTTGGTGCCGCTAGAAACTGTGTTCTCTTTAGAATACATCAAAGAAGCCAATGAGTTCCTTTAATATACTGTATATGTTCAATTTGTGGATATTTGCTATTAATTTCACCCAAGAAGCTACTACAAGTTCTTTGCCAGTCCTTATGGATCGATCTCCCTTAATGACATAATCTCTGCATTTGTAACAGGCACCAGTTTCAGCTGGATCTATTTCTGAAAACTGACATAGTCTTATTCTACCTTCTATAATTAATCCAGAAATCTTTTCTTTATATGTCTTCCATTTTTACTTTGTTTATGAGTTATGAAAATTTATTTCATAATACTATCTTCCCTTTGCATAATGATCCCAGTAGGAGAATGAGTTGAAGGTAAAATGACCAAAGAGCAATCAAGTTTAGGATTGTATCTCTGTCTTGGACAATTAGGAAGGGTTCTTGGAGGGCATGTAGAAGTTTGTCTGCTAGACCAAATAGGATGACCATCCCACATGAGTTTAGAATAAAGCCAGCTGACAAGATCTCGTCCCTCTTTCTCTCTCAACCATTATCCTGATGGATAGTCTGCTACAGGTGGATCCATGGCTATACCAGCAGCCAAAGAAAACTCCAAAGACAGGAAATTGCCTGTGTGCTTTGCAGTGTTCAATCAGGAACCTGACACATACTGGTTCTGGTTCCACCAACTCACTCTTCTCCCAAAACACAAAAGTTATTACCATCCCCTTGGATTTGAACATGGGAAAGGACCATGTTAATGCTTCTTAACGGTTTCAAAATGGGCCTTGAGTATGATGACAGTTTTTAATACACAGTCTGTTTACCTGAGTCTAATTAAAGATGGTATTTACCAGGTAGACAGTGAGAGGTTATTTTGCAACATTTGAACTTTGCTTCACGGTGAGAATCCCTCTCCCTCAAGCTCTGCTTCCCCTTTAAGCAGCATACCATTGTTCCAGGATGATGCATTTGAAATGAATACTCTTTGAGTAATGTTTCTCTTGTACTCATAAAATCTTTATGGCAATCTCTCCCCAACTCATAGACTCAGAGAATCGGAGAAGGAAAGAAGAGCCAGAAACACTGAGCTACAAGTGGGTAGTACAGTATTTTCTCATATGGGTCACACATTTGAGGCAAATAGTAGCTTTAGAATGTAGATCTCATATTAAGTACATATTAGCATGTGCTAACCTGCACAAGAACACGGGCAAACACAGGAACACACACAGGTATGCACATATGCATGCACACATGAACTAGCTCTGTTCAAAATGATGAATTTGTAGACTGCAATTACACAATCTCTTATTGAAGAGTAGGTGGTAAGGAAATGTGTTCATTGAGAACAACAGTTCGAATGCATTAAAAGATTTAATAATATGTATCAGGACCAGGGCTCTACAAATGAAAGCACTGTCACATCAAACCTGACAAGTCAGTTTGATCACTGGAACCAATGTAAAAAGCCTGATGGGTATCACGTATCTTAACCCCAGACCTCCTATCCCAAGTTATATGATGGGGACAGGAGAAATGACTAGTTGATGGCCAAATAGCCTAGAGGACTCGGCAGAGTGACAGAAACAAGAGAGACCCTGACTCAAAAAGTTGAAGGAGAGAACCATCTCCCAAAAGATGTTCTCTGTTTCTACATGTATACTATAGCTTGCATAAGCACCCCTACAAAATAAATAAATAGATATTTTTAAAGAGACAGTACCGGCTATATAAAGGGAAATAACAAGATTCTAGCAAAGAAAAAAACTACTGTATAGTTGCCCCCACTAATAAGACTAGAGATACAATTTAGTGGGGAGAGCTTGACCTCCAACCCAATTATGCAGAAGGACCCTTGACTCAAGAGCCATGTGGCCACTCAACACTCAGTTTTGAGGTCCTCCTATTTAATAAGTGTTATGCTATGACATTGAACAAGATCAATCATAATCTTTTGTTTCCATGAGGTAAGACTCACTGCTTGCTCAGCAACCACTGACCAACCATTGACCCTTGTGGGGTGGTGGACTGTGACAGGCAGCCTGGCCCCTGGTTGAGCAAAGGCTTAAAACTCCGGGCAACCCAGTGGGGGCTAGCCCTGCAAGGGACCAGAAAGTGTTTTGACAATGTTCCCGGGAGGGTCTTGGCTTCTGTCCAGTAGCTACAACTCCAACAGCCCCCTGTAGAGAGGTCTGTCACCTAGGAGCAGCACACCAAGACCTCCCACATGCAGATGAGGTATCCCTAAACTCTCAGACCAAGCCAATGGGAAGTGCCTGTTGTCAGACCCTGACCCATCCCAAACTGTGTATTATACCATCCCAAACTGTATAGGAGAGATCCTATCCAGAAGGAATAAAGGTGTCCGAACTACTCCATCTTCTGAGTGCTTCTATCATAAGAGCTGTAACACTGCTGCTTGGGAAAAAGTCTGCTCTCCCAAAATGCCACCAGAAGTTTCCCCCACTCCTCGACAGCTAGTCGGCCTCTGGTGGGCCCAGCCCAGGCCCGACTCAGCACAGGGCAGTGGGTGCTGCATCTTGGAGCAACTTAGGAGGCAACGGAGGAGACCCGGGTGGAGGTGACTCCCATCCCTGCTTTTACTCTCTCCTTTGCCTGAATCCTCACACTTAGCCCAACCAGAGATCTCTGAGAAAGCCTCAAGCACACAGGCCCACAACTGTCGCCCAATGTGGGGCTTGAACAACTACCCAACTGCACTGAATGGATACAGCTGGAGACTAGCAACCTGTCCTTTCCTGCTGTGCTTTCAGTCAGTGCCATCGCGAGGATTTAGACAAGCTGAAGGAACAACTGAAGCCTTCTAGAAAGAGATACTCTCCGGTGTTGGCTGAATGTCTGTCTTGCCCCTTTCTAAATCCCAACAGCATGAAATGGGCTTTGGCAAAGACTCTATCTTACTTCTCAAAATAAAAGAATAACTGGTAACGCAGCAGCCACTTAAAACCCCCCGGGCAGCCTGGCAGTGGTGGCACACGCCTTTAATCCCAGCACTTGGGAGGCAGAGGCAGGCAGATTTCTAAGTTCGAGGCCAGCCTGGTCTTCAAAGTGAATTCCAGGACAGGACAGCCAGGGCTACACAGAGAAACCCTGTCTTGAAAAACAACAACAGCAACAACAAAAAAGCCACAGGGCGGCTGCCAGTTCTTAAATCTTTGGGAAGGCTAAGAGTTCTGGACCTCTTGTGGTATCCCCCAAAAGACAATAGGCCAAGGAATGTTCCCATTGGACAAAGTGTTTCTTTTGTTCTGTCATGTGCAGCTCCTCACAAACACACAAAAAATTGCCTCAGGCCAGGGAAATATGTGCCCTGCTAAAATCCCATGGAATAAAAATATCCAAAAATCAAGCCTCCTGGTTTTGGGAGGGAGTCCTTTAGACAGCACCAAGCATGGCCAATGATAACATTTGTAGCTCATACTCATGGACTTGAGTAGCTTCTCTCATCAAAAACACAGATACCTGAGAGGGAATAACACCCTCCCGTGATTGATTTTTCTCTGATCTTAGCTGCAATTCATCAGTGCATAGGACCTTCTAAAATAGGACAGGCTGATAGCAACATAGCTCTCGAGCCCCCTCAGTCAGATGAACCGGAAGATCAAGGTCCTAAAATGCACCCTATTTCAGATCTCACAGCCCTTACCCAACTGATAAGGGAAATAAAATCCATCTACCAACCACTGCCTCCTTATGCCCTGGAGGAAACATTAAACAAATCAACTGCTCCTCCTGCCCCCTCCCTCTTCCACTCAAGGGTAATGCCCCATTAAAAAAACAAAGGAGCTTCCACCTGCCTCTCCCCCCTACTCCACCTCCCTCTATCTGACCAGAGAGAGCTTTTTATCCCCCCTCCAAGTTGTAAAAGCAAAAGACCTGCAAAACTTGTAGACAAAACCCTGCCAGATTCCATAGTCTCTTATTCCCAACCATCTACCGCCCAACAACTTTGTAATTTTCAAGACTCTCTTGCAAAAACTAACCCCACCTCTCATGCTACTTAGGAGTCTGATACAGAACTAAAAACCCAAAATGCTCAAGCATTCCCAGTTAATATCAACTCCAGTTGAACTAAACCACTCAACTGGTACCCACTCCAAGCCTCAGACTCAAAGGAACTCAGGCAAGCAGGGAAGGAAGAGGGCTTCCACACACTCTGGACAAAATCTCTCCTACAGAGCCATATTGCCAACTTAGACATCCCCCAAGATTGGAGAAATATTTGTCGTTCTTCCTTCCTGGCCCAATGTTTTTGGAGTGGGAAGCCTTATTTAGAGATGAATGCTATCAACAAGTCAGGCAAAACTGGGACAGAGTAGACACCCCATGGGGTTTTAATGAACTCTTTGGCCTGGAAGACTTTTCTACTGGAGCACAACAGGCAACTCAGCTAGCAGGATACTATAACAGGTCCACCTCTGTGCAATTCAAGCTTGGGATAGGCTCACTGCACCTTCAGGGTCACAAGATCCCTCCTCTTCCCTGCTCTCTCTCCAACAAAAGCCGGGAGAACCCCTATCTGATTTTATTTGCAGAACTAAATGAGCCTAGAAAGAAAAAATTCCCAACCCCACAGCCAGAGACCTCCCTCTGAAAACCATTGTATGGGAAGGCATGACTTCTGAATCTAAACTGGCTTGCCAGGGTCTCTGGGAGGAGCATCATGATAGGTGGATTGTGGCTACTTGAGATATAAGAACCACACCACACCAGATTATATGTGTGGCTCAGGCATTTGTAGCAGAGAGGCAGGGCTCTGGCGGAATGAATGCCCACAAAACTCTCTCCCCTCTGGGCAGTGGTGGCTCACGCCTTTAATCCCAGCACTCGGGAGGTAGAGGAAGACAGATTTCTGAGTTTGAGGCCAGCCTGGTCTACGGAGTAAGTTCCAGGACAGCAAGGGCTACACAGAGAAACCCTGTCTCGAAAAACCAAAAAAAATCTCTCTCCCCATAACAGATTCTTCTCCTAAGAATATCTGTCTGCGCTGCAGAAAAGGTGTCCACTGGAGGAAATACTGTACCACTGTATATGGTAAGGATGGTAAGCCATTATTTAGCCTTTAAACTTCAGACAGAGCAGCCCTCAGCCCTGACAGTAAGAAGGACAACTACTCCCATAGAAGCCTTGTGGGTGTCCAGCATTTCAGAAGGCTCCCATCCAAAATTAACCATTAAAATAGATAATAAACCATTCAAAGATCTTAATGATATTGGAGCAGACAGGACAATTTTAAGACAGCAAGAGATCCTCTGTTACTGGCAAGTGATCCCGGGCCCCAGTTCCTAGGCATAGGGATACCTCGCATGCATTCATCACCAAGCAGGCCTACAAGTGGGAAGACTCGGAGCTACCAGCCTCATACACTTCCTGGTGGCTCAGGTAGCTACCAATCTTCTTGGGAGAGATATCGTACAGGCCCTAGAGGTGGGAAGAACCACCCAACCAGAAAGAGACCACATTACAATAGAGGATATTACCTATAAAGAAAATAATACCCAAGGAGACCATAAAAACCCTCCTCCAAATCACCCCCAATTCTAGGGGCCGCTGTTAGATTTAGTACTCCCTGCCTTGATTATCTCTCCAATGAAGCCCTCTGGGGCCCACAGTGGCCTCTATTAAGGGAGAAGCTTAGAGCCCTCACATAGCTGGGTAGAAGAACAGCTGTTGCTACATCTGCCCCTCCAGCAGTCCATGGAATACTCCTGTATTTGCTATAAAAAAGAGCTCAGGGAAATGGAGATTATTACAAGATTTGAGGGCAATTAAACAAAACCACAAGACGCTGAGGCTCCCCACTAAGAGGGCTACCCCACATCTCAGCCATCCCTGCCAATGTACCCCTATTAGCAATAGATATAAAAGCCTGTTTTTTCCATCCCTCTCCCTAACATTCCCAATACCTACCACTGGAGAGTCTACACTAGGGAACCTTACAACTGATACAGCAAAGTAATAGAGACCCAAGACTGTCCACTTGAAGGATGCCGAACCAGGATTGATATCCCTCTACGAACAGGATTCCATCTCCACTCTCCCCAGCCCTTTTCTCTGCTTTCCCTATGGAACCACAGGTGAATGTCTCCAGGAGGTCTCCACATATGGAGGTTGCAGATATTGGAGCTGCAGAATGGAATCCACCAGTCGTGGTGGCACCATGCTTGCCAACCTTAAAACTCATTTTCGGCTTTCCATTAGTGATCCCTGGAATGAACGTTGGCAGACTGGAGTCATGGGTAAACGTTACCCCAGTAACTATGCCAAATACCCAGTAGCTGACCTGCACATCTCCCATGAGCTTGTTCCTGCCTCCAGAAGAGTCTTTACCCATGTTAATATTATCCAACAGGAAAATCAGTCTCAGAAGGGTCTCTGAGCTACCCTCTCCTGGCCACAGTACATCCAATATGCAGCTGACCTCCTTCCCTTAACCACCCATCCCAACTCGTCCCAATGCTTTTTTCTGTTCTTCTGTCTCCCAACCATTATTAGCAGCTGTTCCAATTAACATTTCCCTTCATGACCTCCATGGACACCTACCCATGATGAAAGCACAAGACACTTTGACCTGTGCCCACCTCTTTGCCTTGTAGAGCCCTCCTCAAAACCTCATCTTCGTGTGTCCATGATATCACCATCACCAAATCAGTGTGTGTTAATTCTCCTGCCCTCCTCTGGTGCAAAGGCCCTACAGGTATTAACCCCTCTTTTCCAGGCCCCTGTACCCCCGTGATAATTGTCCCCCAGGTTTATCTCTAAGATCCTGAAGAACTCACCTTGCAGTTGGGAGGAAACAGAAAGAAGAGAGAGATCTTCATCCTTTTCCTCATGGACTAGGCCTTGCTGTCTCACTGGGTGCCATAGGAACTGTTGCAGCAGCACTTGTCCAAACACAACATCTGGCCAGTGAGTTCCAGGACAAGCTTGAGCAGGCAATGGCTTCCACTGCAGATTGCTTTGGGTCTCTTCGATGCCAGGTAACCTCCTTAGCAGGAGTTACTCTCCAAACTGGGAAGCCGTGTACTTACTGACTGCTGAACAGGGAGGGACTTGTGTTTTGCTCGGGGAGGAATGTTGCTTCTATGTCAATGGATCTGGGCAGGTAGAACAACATGCTTAAAGAGATCCGGGGGAACCTCTGGGCATGCTGTTCTCCAAACACCCCTTCCCCTTGGTAGCTTGGCTTCCTCCCCTCCTTGGCCCCATACTAGCTATTGGAGCCTTGCTTCTCTTGCCACCCTGCCTCATTCAGTTTCTAAAGCAACAGATGAGTAGCATTGCAAAGATCACCACCAATCAGGACTTGCTTCAGTATCAAACTGTTCCCAACATGGGAGACAGTTATTCTGATGACACCTCTCCCTTATAAAAGAAAAAGGGTGGAGTTGTGGGGTGGTGGCCAGTGACAGGAAGCCTGGCCCCTGGTCGAGCACAGGCTTAAAACTCCGGGCAACCCAGTGGGGACTATCCTTGCAATGGACCAGAAAGAGTTTTGCCAATGCTCCCTGGAGGGCCTTGGCTTCTGTCCAGTAGCTACAACTCACACAGCCCCCTGTAGAGTGGGCTGTCACATAGGAGGAGCACACCAAGGCCTCCCACATGCAGACAAGGTATCCCTAAACTCTCAGACCAAGCCAATGGGAAGTACCTGTTGTCAGACTCTGACCCATCCCAAACTGTATATTAAACCATCCCAAACTGTATATTTAACCATCCAAACTGTATATGAGAGATCCCATCCAGAAGGAATAAAGGTGTGAGAAGTACTCCAGGGTCTGAGAGCTTCTATCATAAGAGCTGTAACTGTTGCTTGGGAAGAGGTCTGCTCTCCCAAAATGCCACTAGAAGCTTCCTGAACTCCTAGCCAGCTAGTTGGCCTCTGGTGGGGCCAGCCCAGGCCCAACTCAGCACAGGGTGACAAGTGCATTGTCATGTAGCAAGCAAACAAGGCAGCAACTGCAGAGATCTAGGTGGAGGTGACTCCCATCCCTGCTTGTACTCTCCCCTTTGCCTGAACCCTCACATTTGGCCTGGACAGAGACCTCTGTGGAAAGCCTCCAGCACACAAGCCCACAGACCCTAAGCAATTTACCTGAATTTGTAGCCCCCAGTTTCTCATTTAAAATATGGGATAATGAGATCCCACTGGATTGTTTTACAGATGAAATACTATGGCACTTGCAAAGTACTTGGAATGTCCTGCAAGCCCTGGGTAAATGTTCACATATTAGTGTTAAATGTAAAGCACTGGGCTGATCAGTCTTCATAGCCTTTATATCATCTCTTCTCATTTAGTTACTCTTAGTCATGCAAGCATCCTTAACATGTTTTTTCTAGAAGTATGGAGTCAGGCAGCTCACATAAGTTCCCCCAGACAGTCAGTGGTGTGTACAAAATTCCAAGCAGTTCTTTCTTTCTCTAAAGCTAGTGCCTGGGTTCAAAGTGGAACTTACTTCACTGGACTTTGGGGATAGACCAGTTCTCTAAGGCAGCCATCTAAAGAGATGAGGCAAGGGGCATTCTTCCCTGTGCCTGAGGAAGCAAAGCTGTGGGAACCAGGTGGGCACATAACTCGGGTTCTTAAGGGGCTAGAGGTCGACAGAAACGGAGAAGAAAGGTCCCAGCCCTTGGGGAGATGAGCCTAAATGCCAGCTACTCAGGGTGAGTTTCAGTGGGCTCCTAAGCCCTGTGGTTGGGAGGAATGGGGACTGGTGACTTTAAGAGAACAGAGAGATTGATGGCGACCAGATAGACCACTTGGGCCACATCCAGGTGGTGTAGTTTACTTCCCAAGGACAGGAACTATCATAGAAGGGGCAACAGGTGACTGATGCTACCTGACCAGAGGGGAAGACTCTCCTTTTGAATTGTCACCTGAGGTGACATAGCACAGGGACAAAATGGATTACCTGATATTCCTAAGTAAGGCTGGACAGAAGCCAGTATCTAATAGCTGCAGTGTCACACACTATCTCTAGCTGAACAGAGTCTATGATTGCACTCAACTTACTGGGTCTCACAGAGCGGGGAAGAGAGTGGTCCTAGAGTGGTAAGAAGACATTTCTACTCTGTATTATTCTAAGAGCATTTGGTGTGGTCCTACAGAGTCCCAGATCTGTGTATGTTCCATACTTTCCTTTCCATGTTCATTGCCAGAATTTATATCACCAGCCCCTTTTATGCTCAAGGCTTTCCCCTAAACAGTAAAGCCACTGGGAGGCTCTTGAATGAGTTTGGAAAGGTTTTGTCTCAGTAGTGTTTTTCTAGGCTGGCTTGTCTGAATTATGATGATTCTGTGCCTTTGCATCTGTTACCTTCCTGAGTCTTTCCCCACACAGTCTGGATAGCAGGTGCAATGAGGACAGAAAAATCCAATGTCACTGCTCCCGGGGCTTCTGTCTGCTGCTTTCAGGCCTCACTCTTGGATCAATGGGGGAGCAGGTGGCTATGCTATTTCCTAACAATGGCTTCTCTGCAGAGCCTTTGGTCTGTCCATTTGTCAAGCTGAGGAACTCACAGACAACCTTGCTCAACAGGCTGGAGCCTCTGAGGATGCCCATGTTGGCATCTGATTCAAGTCAGCAGGAAGCAGGCATTGGGAGATCTCTGGATGGGCCCAACTACCCAACACATACAGGTTTCCCACCTCAGGCTCAGATGTCTCTCCTCATTAGATGAAAAGTGGGGTTGCATCTATCTCATGCATAAGCACCCAGTGTGTGCACCCCCGTCAGAAATCCTGATATGTCTGAGAAGATAAAGCAGAAATTCTGTTTATCTCAGACATTTCAGAACTTCTGTTTACACCAGTGCTCACCTTCATGTGACATTGAACACATGGGACAGGGTGAGCCCCTGGCTTTAGAGGAGTAGGGCGAGGTTGAACAATTATGAGAGACAGGGAATGCTTTATATGCTACCCAGATGTGCCCCACTGCATTTAATCCCAAAAGGTCACTTCAGCAGGTGGGTCTGCCTGACTTTCTAGCTCTGAGGACTGTGTTAACTGATACTATTTCTGAATCTTTTATTCAAATCACCAAGAAACAGAATCTGAGTGTCTCCTCTTCTCAGATGATGTCCATGCCTTGTCCAATCAGCTCATGCAAGGAAGAGGGATGCTCAGCAGTTGTGAGCAGAACTGCAGGAATCCATCTCCTCAGTGATAGTTTGTTGTGGAGACAAAAAGTCATCAGGCCTTTTCTTAGACTTAGCCCAAGCAAGCAACCCCTAGCAGAGCTTCCTCATCAGCCTAATCTCTGATTCCCTTTGGGCAACCTTGGGAGGTGATAGAGAAAACTGCTCTTTAGCAGACAAGCTGCCAAGGACAGACTGGGTACCTGAAATGGGGACTGGAAATGAAAAAGGACAGGGTGAAAGAGAAGGATGAAGCCAAGAAAAAGGCTCTGATCTAGGTTCAAAGTTTAATATTCAGCACTGTGTTTAGGGAAAACCCACAGATCCATCCTTTGTTTCAACTGGATTGAGCTGCAATGCAAACTCAGCGGGTGGACAACTCCTCAAAGTTCCTGTAGGAAATTTAAAGCTGGAGAGGCCAGATGACTCCAGCTAGGTTGTAAACCATCCTTTGTTTGTTTAGCTGACTCAAGGCTGGGGGAAGGGCACACTGCTCTTTCCATCAGCCTCCTAGAACTAAGCAATATAATGCAGAAGAACAACTTATTACTCTGTGATGAGAGCCATCTTGGGTCTCCTCTATCAACTTGGGTGTCTGTATGGTTTTGAAAGTCTGCAAAAGAGAACCTTTGTGATTATTCTGAGTCTTCTAAGTATCTAAATTCCCCCCAGTTCTCAGAATGATTGTTAGTGTTCTGTCTAAACTCCACCACACAGTTACCTGGCAACAGCCAGGTGGGCCTGGCCCACTATAAAAGGGGCTGCTTGCCCCTCCTCTTATCTCTTGCTCCACTTCCCTCTTAGCTCTTACCTCTCCCCATTCCCTTTCCCTCCCTCTCCACTTCTCTCCTCTCTCCCTCTCTCTGCCTTTGTCTGCCTCTACTGCCCTCTTAACTCTCCTCCTCATGCCATAAATAAACTCTATTCTATACTATACCTTCTTGTGTGGCTGGTCCCTCAGGGGGAAGGGATGCCTCCACAGGGGCCCGCTGAGACACACCCTTCCCCCACACCTCCTACACAGCCATAGAACATATATCTTTATCAGTTTTATAAACACACCAGTGGTGCCACATGACTAGGATTAGGAACTCTGCAGGTTTGCATTCCACCTCAGCCACCATGAGAGATCCACCCTTGCTAGCTCAAAAGAACCAGTAAGCCCCCAAACCCCACTGGTCAGAGTAAGCTTCCCCATGGACTGAGGGGAGAGTTCTTCAGTTTGGAGCTACTCCTTTGCTGCCCTGAGTAAAATGACCATCCACATGGTCCCCAGGGAGAGGTCTTGAGTTCAGAGCTACCTTGTTTTGTCCTTGAGGATGGAATACATTCAGTCTTTCACTGACCCTCGTTTTATGATTTATTCCCTTGGGTGAGACATTCTCTTTTCTTTTCAGACAGTTTCTTTCTTGCTGCTAAAAATTCCAGGCCTGGCCTGGAGCACAGCCTCTGAGCATTACCCCCCAGCCCCCACGTGTCTCACCCAGGGGTCAGTCTTCACTGCCTTCATCCCTATTTAATGGGATGTCTTGGTCTAAAACAATCTCCCTCCATCTTGCTAAACTGGCACTTTCTTGCTAAGGACCCATAGGGCAGACTTCCCTCTCCCCCTCTCATTTGCAGTTCTCTGCAATTTCAGCTAGTTTGCCAGAAAAGCAGGTCTGTCCTTGCCTCCTGCTTGGGACCCTACTTGCTGCCCTTCCCCTCTGCTCCTCAGTTCTGCCCTAGGTTCTCAGCAGGAAAGGGTCTGGCCCTGCCCCTTGTGGCCTCCTTCAGCCTGCTTGTACTCCTGCCAGTCCCTGATCCCTGGTCAAGTTTCCACCTTCCACCACACTTGAGGGACTTTCTCCCTCTCTCTCTCTCTTTCCATGTCACTATGTAAGACTCTGGGAAGTTTTAACTTACTGAAGACCCTCTGAATGGACACAGGGAGTTAGGGATTGATGCAAAATTCAAGAGAAATTTATTGATTCATCAGCCTGCTGAGGTAGATCTACATACCAAGATGGGAGGGTGACCCCCCAGAGCCCCTTCATGGACCTTAAATAAGATTTTTAGAGAGGCTGCCATTAGATACAATGTGATTGGCCGAACAGTGTGACTTTTAAACTGATAGGTCTTTAGGGAATGAGGTAGCAGGGGCTTAATCAGCCCACCCATTCCAGCCTACATGCTTTCTAACCTGCTTCTTCTGTGTGTTCAGAGGGGGTAGGGGACCCTGGTGGAATATCTCAAAGTTCCCGAGCTGACCTTTCTTCCCCCCACCCCCCTTTTGCTTGTATATGCTTCAATCTTGAAGCTATTGTTGATAGCTATAAGACTAAGAGTTTAAACCAAGACTTGAACCAGCCCTGACTCTGTTTTCTCTTTCTCTTCCACTTGGCTAACCCTACTCTCACCTTGGCAATTGAAATTTTAACAACCCCAGGATGGTCTCTATAAAAGCAACACTCTTCAGCTAAGGCAGCATCCATTCTTCTTCTATAGTATTACTTCTGATAACGGAAGTCAGTGATTCCTTAAGATAACTGATGGTTTTTCCTTTGTAAGACCAAAGCGGAGGTCTTGGTGGCTGCCTCAGCCACCCCCAACCACAACAGAAGGGAGACAGTGAGTGCTGTCCAAAGGTACTACAAACAGCCATGATCAAGGTCCAGTGATCTTGAGCTTGAGCAAATTGTCCATCTTCTGTACCATCCAGCGAGAGAGAGGGGGTGTCTCTGGAGAGCGGGGCATCCACAGGTTTCACATGGGAAGCGTGCACCCAGACCTCAATACCATCTACCTTGAGGACTGTGGGAGCAGTCAACAGCACCAGGAATGGTCTCTTTTATCTGGGTTCCAGCAACTGTGGCCGATGTCTCTTTATATAGATCCTGTCACCAGTCTGGAAGTGGTGAGGGGTCTCTAGCATCCCTGGAACATCTAAGGCAGACATTTTTGGGCCAAATCTCATGCTGTGAAATACCTCCTGGGAGAGCCCAGTGTACACCAAGGGAGTTGGGGTACCACACAGGATCTCAAAAGGGGTCAGGTTAAAATGGTAGGGGGTGTTCTGAGCTCAGAACAGGGCCAAGGGGAGGGGCACCACCCAGTCTGAGCCAGCCTCCAAGGTCAATTTAGTTAAGGTCTCTCTGCCAGCCCTGAGCTTTAGGGACAGTACTCACAATGAAGTTTCTAATTTGTCCCCAATATTTTTGCCACCCCCTGGCTTACCTGACAAAAGCAGAACCATTGTCTCGGGCACTCTAAACTTCAGGGAAATTTCCTCTAATATCTTCTTGTATACCATGGCAGCTGTTTCATGCCTGGTGGGGAATGTCTCAGCCCATCTAGAGAAAGTAGCTATGAACACCTGAAGGTATCTGTAACCACATTTTCCTGGCTTAACTTCTGTCAAATCGACCTCTCAATATACTCTAGGCTGTTCTCCCCTAGGTCTTTTGCCCTGCTTATTCTTGGCTGTATAAGCATTCACTTGCTGGCATACCTTACACTGTCCTATTATCTTTTTGGCCCAGAACCTGAGTCTCATTATATATATTCTAGGTCTCTTAACTGCTTGGACAAGCTTCTTATCTCATAAATGAGTCCATCTGTGCATTTGGCCTAGTAAGTCTTTTGCTTGTTTCCTGGGGAGCATAGTTTTCTTTCTTGTGTGCCATTTCCTTCCTTCCCTAGGTGATAGTTAGTAGGGTGGCTAACAATCTGAGTCCTTTCTTCTTTGGTGTATTCTATATGAGGCCATCCCTTAGTCCAGTCCCATTTCCCAGCAGGGGTTTCTTGTAGGCCCATAACCAGGATAGGCTCCTGCATAGCCACTTGTCGAACCACTAGAACTGCCTGGTTATTGCTCTGGGCCACTGACTTTTTTCCTGATGTCCTGGGCATGAATAATACTCACAGTTACCAGCTTCATAGAGACAGCTAAGAAATCCAGGATTTCTTGTTTGTTTCCTCTGGTGTGAGCAGTCCTCTCTCTTGGCATATAGCTCTGTGGTCGTGGGATGTGGCAAAGGCATACCTGCTATCCCAGTAGATGCTGATCATCTTGCAGGCTCCAAGTTCTAAGGCCTTGGTGGGGGCAGTTAGCTCCACTTCCTGTGTAGACGTTTCAGGGTAGAGGTTCCGCCCAGATGATGTTTGTGCTGCCCACCACAGCAGCACTTATTTGTTTCTGACTTTTATGGAGAAAACTGCTCCCAGGTGTAAACCAGGTAGCCTTGGCTTTTGGCAGGGGTCATTCAGAGAAGTCTCTCCTTTTGGGCCAGCTAGCTGTGACCCATCGGGCAAGAAATTTATCTGGGGCCCCATTTTGGAGAGTATGTCTCGCCCCAACAGAGGGTAGGGACAGTCTGGGGTGACCTTAAATGAATGAGATACCCAGCCCATCCCTAGGTCCACTGACTGTTCTTCCGGTTGTCCATGAATACATTTTGGTGCCAAAGGCTTCTTGGACCCAAGACTGAGATGGGGCCATCGGGTTGGAGGAACGAGTGTTGTACCCCTGTGTCCACCAAGAATTGAGTGGGTTTCTCCTCTACTCTCAGAGTTACCCTGGGTTTTGGGGGGGGTCTCCCCTAATCACTGTCTTCACTCAGGGCTAACACAGTTTGCCGCGTGGGGGCGCTTTTCCCAAGGCCTAGGATTTCTTGCTCCAGGCTTCCACTAGGACACTCTCAGGCCCAATGGCCTCAGTCAATTCCGAGACTGAAGGCAGGTATGATTTTTTTTAATCTGATTTTATACCATTCCAACTACTTGTAAGCAATAAGGTCATTTTTAGGCTGCAATACAATGAATGCAAATAGCCAAGGAATGAGCAAGGCAATAAGCAGAATCCCGTGATCATCGATATTTCTGAGGGTGTGTCAGGATGACTGAAATATCTGAGCCTATTTCCTTGTCCAAGCCCCAAATCAGATTCTCGCCTGAAGCCTACTTCTTCTGTTCCATCTCAAAATTAAAATTCCCACCTGAACTCACTTCTCTGCTCCAGCTTGAGAACAGTTTCCTGTCTGAGTTCACCTCCTTTTTCTCTTTCTCTGCACCTTCTCAGTAACCTGCACTAATTCCTTGACAGGCCTACCCTGTCTTTCTAGCCTCTGAAGCCTTTTTTGTTACCTCAAGCAGTTCACGGGAGACCTGCCAACAGAGTCTGATGGTGGACATCAGGTCAGATGCCCCTTACCTTGTCTGAGGGGGCATTCTTCTTTTCCAGATGGCCAGCACCTGTGAGGTGAGTCTTGGGGAGAGAAAGGCCTTTATCTATGAGGGGGTGAGGGGATCCTCTACTAGATTTTCTCTCTCCTTGTCCATCTCTGTCCCCACTCTAAAACTCTCAGCCTGCCTCTTATTTTTTCTACCAAAACACAGGCTCTAGTCTTATTTTTCACCTGCCTATAGACGGCTCCTTTTTGTCCAATTAAAAGGCTGCTTTCTCTCAGATATAAATTGAGCACAACCATTAATATTCTGTAATTTATAAAGTATAAGATACACCTAACACCCAGTCCATCTGCCATCTATATATCTTAACTTAAAATGTCTTATAGTTCTACACCTGTTGTGTTCGTGTTTAGCTTGTATACTATCGGGAATCCATCGTTCTCAAGTATATCCCATCTTTTTTAATATTAAACAGCTTGGGTTGGCTGTGAGACTACAATCATTCTTTAAGTAGTCAGAATTCTGAGCATATTCTGTGGAGTTCTGACATCATTGAAAGCTATTTATTTAAGCACAGTGATCTACACTGTTGTCTTTTAACTATTCCCAGCTATTTTAAATTAAAATATCTTGAATACACCCTAACAATTAACTCAGAGCTATGAATTTGCTATCTAGTCCTTAGCTTGTATGCTTAAGAATCTAAAATCAGTTTGCAAAGGCAGTCTCTTTTTATGAGTCAATTTTAATAATAACCAATAAGTCTTTAGTTTTGCCATGTAAAGGATGGCACAAAAATGTTTACCTTTTTTTTTTTTTTTTTTTTGATTATCTAGAATCTAGTTCTTTATGGGGTCTCTATCAAGTCTGATTGATATAACTCTGGAAGATGTGTAGAGTCCAATCACTTTTTTTTCTAAAAAACCATAAAGACAAAGTCCTTTTCTCAAATCAGCATGCCCTTTAGCCAGTAACTAGGAGAACTTTTAGCTTGACCTCTCTCCCAGAGGAATAATAAAACAACCACAAAACTTAAAATCACACCCATTTTCATAATTAAAGCATTTTAAAACCAATGAAGTAAACTACACAAATACTGTATGGACCCATTCCTAGGCTTTTTCTAATTTGTCATGACAGCATATTAACCCAAAATTCCCATGGAGCCCACTTTCAAAGAATATGAGATATCTTGCAGGACTTTATTATACCAATCTCTAAAATTCTATCCCATGATTACCTGCTTGTAGGAAGCAAGCAGCTTTTACTGTCTGACTTTTTGCCCCTGGGCAACCATCTTACCTTTGTTCACAGCAGGTGACCACTTGAGCCACCTGTGACTCCACCTCCTGCTGAGCAACCACCTCTTCCCCCCCCCACCCCCCATTTTTCTTTCCCTAACTTTTCCCTGTTTAACTGGATGAATATGTCCAAAGTCCAAACAAACAAACAAACAAAAACCCATAGTCAATCAGTTTTAAGTCTTAAGAACACAGAAAAAAAGCCAAAACAATTAACAGAAAACAACAGTTTGCCTCAGCTCACCCCTGCCACAGGTGGCCAGCACCATCAACCAATACACAGCTCTTCCCTGCCATGGATGGATGCAGAACAGATTCCTCCCTTCTACGGATGCAGAACATGTTCCCAGCCAGCTCCAGCTGCTCTGGGTTACAGACAGCTCAACCCTGCCACCCCTGCCACGGCCAGTGGGTGTTGACCAATACACCGCTTGTCCCTGCCACGGACACAGAACAGACTTTCCCAGCCAGCTCCAGCTGCACAATAACCAGAGCCAGGTGGCCCTGCCGAATGCATCAGCAGAAGCCTAATACTCAGGCAAACTGAGAGGGTCCAAGGTGTCCCTCAGTTCCTCCATGGCCATGGCATTCAGGTACATCTACCCACCGCTAACACCACCAGAGTGGCACAGAAGTGCCCAGACAGACGGTACAGAAGTGCCCAGACAGGAAACCAGGTGGTCCTGCCGAACTGGCAGAAGCCAGATCACAGAGCTTGCAAGCAAGACTTTTAAACAGACTTACAGACACAGAGTAAGACAAACATTGACACAACCATGGTTACCTGCTTGAGACACCATTTCTCCCCTGCTTTCCGATGCATCCCCACAGAGGGTCGTTTCCCGGCCCATGTACCGTATGTAGGACACTGGGAAGTCTTAACTTACTGAAGAACCTCTGAATGGACACACGGAGTTGGGGATTGATGCAAAATGCAAGAGAAATTTATTAATTCATCAGCATGCTGAGGACGCTCTACATACCCATATGGGAGAGTGATCCCCCAGGGACCTTAAATAGGATTTTAGAGCAGCCACCATTAGGTACAATGTGATTGGCCGAACAGTGTGACCTTTAAACTGATAGGTCTTTAGGGAATGAGGTAGCAGGGGCTTAATCAGCCTATCCATTCCAGCCTACATGCTTTCTAACCTGTTTCTTCTGTGTGCTCAGAGGGGGTAGGGGACCCTAGTGGAATATCTCAAAGTTCCCGAGCTGACCTTTCAACTACTGCCAGATTTCTTATTCTGGGCCTAGCCATATGTCTCTTTGCTACTGCTATTAAATTCTATTCAGCTATAACTAATCAATCTATCTTACTCTCAATCCTGTCATAAGTTTGTTAATTCTTAAGTTTATGGCAGACAGAATTCCCAAAGTTTTTTAACAGTTGGCCCAGGATGGTAGATGGTCTCAGAAGATGTGGACACAGCTACAGTATACTGCCTAGATTGTGATATGACAATCACAGAAGACACAGTGTACAAAATCAGATACCTTGGGTCAAGAGGCTTGGCTAAAACAAGGTAATCTTACTTCCCATGTCATGTGTCTCCATTCCACAGAGAAAAAGCCCTGTGTCTTCTGCACTTGAAAGCCAGACTGACTCTGCCTGAGTTGCCACAGAGACCAGGGAACTGTTGATTAGTGGACTCTGTCATTTTTTTAAGTAATATAACTGCTAGATTATTGTTTATTCTTTCTCAGACTTCTGACTACATTGACAGCTA